>MCJB01014998.1:4182-21551 GCA_002018475.1 Nicotiana obtusifolia
TTATAGCTGTTTTAGCACTTTTACTGGTGATTTAAGTTGGAAAATTGTGGAAGACCCTAAGCTTGGACTTTGAGACTTAGAGGTCGAGCCTATGTCGGAATTCAACAAATTTTATATGGTTGAAAATCGTGAGGAGATAAGGAACCCGTTGAGATGAAAATTTCTGAATTTCGAAACGTGGGCCCGGGCTCGGGTTTTCTAATTTCGGGATTTCTTGGTATTTTTCGATTATTTCGCTTGGGCTTTGTTCCCACGACATATTGTAATGTAATTGTTCTGAATTTGGACAGATTCGACGCACGTGGAGGCCAATTCAAAGGGAAAGGGCGTCGCGGGCTAAGGATTTAGCCGATTTGAGGTGAGTAATGATTGTAAATGATGTCCTGAGGGTTCGAAACCCCGGATTTGCACATCGTAGTGCTGTACTGTGTTGTTTACTACTGGGGATTGTGACTTGGTCCATCCCGTTTTGATGATTTTGCTACGTGATTGATTGAAACTTATTGATATCATCATATTTGGGCATCTTGCCGGTTATGAACCCTTCAGGGGTAATTGTCATTGTTTACTAAATCATACTTGGGCATCTCGCCGGTTATGTGAACCCTTCAGGGGTTATTATTTGGGCATCTCGCCGGTTATGTGAACCCTTCAGGGGTATCTGTTACTAAATTGATTCATTTCATAAACTCAGTTTTGAAACTTAAATGATATTTTCAAATGATTTTAATGGATCGGGTGGCACGCCGCCACGAGATGTAATGTGCATGGATCGGGTGACACGCCGTCAGGAGATATTGCGCTACTGAACCCCCCACAGTAAGCGCCGAGTACCCAGGGAATGGGTGGCACGCCGTCACGATAGTCATGACTTGCATTGCATATCATTGCATTGCATTGCATTGCATTTTTGGTTGTGTTGGTGTTGTTTCCGTTTACTTCGTGTTATCTATTTGAGATGCTACATGTTTTTACTGTTCCATCGTGGATTTCTCAAAAGTTTATGTGTTTCTTACTTTCAGTCATTATTTATATGTATTACTCACTGAGTTGGAAGTACTCACATTACTCCCTGCACCACGTGTGCAGATTCAGGCGTTGTCGGTTCCGTTCCGAGGTATTGACTACTATAGTCAGAGCGGTGATTCAGAGACTACGAGGTAGCTGTTGGCGTTCGCAGCCCCGTACCTCTTTTATTTTATTGTTTCCACTTTCTTCAAACAATTGTACCCAAGATTTTGTAATAGTTATCTTATTATTAGGAGTTCATTAGTGGGTCATGACTTTGTGACACCCCGGTTCGGGCTGTGGTCGGGATGGTTCACTATAATTTTTCGCAAATTACTGTTATTAAACCGTACTTATATTATTTTCGTATTGTTTAACTGTTTGAATGAAGTTTAGTTTGAATTGGCTGGCCTTGTCTTCATGAGAGGCGCCATCACGATCATGGTTGGGATTCGGGTCGTGACAGCTTGGTATCAGAGCCTAGGTTACATAGGTCTCACGAGTCATGAGCGGGTTTAGTAGAGTCTTACGGATCGGTACGGAGACGTCTGTACTTATCTTCGAGAGGCTGCAGAAACTTTTTAGGAAAATTTCCATATTCTTGAAATTCTTGTCGTGCGAACTTTTGGGTCCGGGCACTAAAACTCTGCTATCCTATTCTCTCACAGATGGTGAGGCCGCGGACTACCGGACGAGGTGGACGACCACCAGTACCACCCACTGAGGCCACCAGAGGCCGTGGACGCGGTCGTGGTCGTGGTAGAGGCAGAGCGGCGAAGGCAGCATCTGTTGATTCACCAGCTGCCCCAGCTCAGGAACAAGCTCCAGCAGCACCAGTTCAAGCACCAGATGTGCCTACCGCTATTCCAGGTCTTCAGGAGACCTTGGCTTAGATATTATCTGTTTGCACTAGCCTGGCTCAGGCAGTTTCAGCCACCACAGCCGCAACTACTTCACAGGTCGGGGGAGGCAATCAGACTCCAATTGCCCGTACGCCTGAGCAGGTAGTGCAGGGACTTCAGATGTCGGGGGCACCTCCAGCCCAGCTGGTTGCACCAGCTCAGGAATTCATAGTGCCAGCTATGCCAGATGATGAACAACGTCGTCTTGAGAGGTTTGGCAGACTTAAGCCTCCGTCATTCAGTGGTGCTGAGGGCGAGGATGCCTAGGGTTTTGTTGATAAGTGTCAGCGAATGCTCCGGACAGCCGGGATTCTTGAGTCCAGTGGTGTGGCATTCACCACCTTTCAGTTTACGGGAGATGCCTTTAATTGGTGGGAGGCGTATGAGAGGTGTAGGCCGGTTGATGCAGCACCCCTTACTTGGCAGCAGTTCTCCGCTCTTTTCTTGGAGAAGTATGTGCCGCAATCCCACAGTCCCGCAGAGAGGAGATGCGTAGACAGTTCGAATGGCTGCTATAAGGGGATATGACTGTGTCGCAATATGAGTCAAAATTTTCTGAGTTGGCTCGACATGTTGTCTGGATGGTTCCGACTGATTGTGAAAGGATCAGGAGGTTTATGGATGGTCTTAACTATAATCTCCATATTTTTATGACCAAGGAGAGAGTATTGGGTTCTACTTTCGAAGAAGTGGTGGACATAGCTCGCGAGATTGAGACGGTTTGCCGTCAGGAGCAAGAGGAGAGGGAGGCCAAGAGGCCTCGAGAATCGGGTAATTATAGCGGTACTCCATCGAGAGGCTAGTTCCAGCAAGGTAGAGGTCGTTCCTTCAGGCCTGCTCAATCAGTACGCCTAGGGTATAGTGGGGCGTCTGCAGGTCGTGGCTATCATGGATTGCAGCAGGGCCAGTCATCACTTAGCGCCCTTCCAGCTCATGCTCCGTCAGCCCAGGGTCCTTCTAGGCCGATTGCATTTTCTAGTGCACCGGTGAACTGTTACGAGTGTGGTGAGATGGGCCACATACGGAAGTATTATCCTCATCGGGGTACTAGATCGTCCCAACAGAGGGGTCAACCCTCGACTGTTGATCCAGTTACCTAACCACCCGCCCAGCCAGTTAGGGGTGGAGGTCAGGCAGCCAGAGGTCGCCCCAGAGGGGGAGGTCGAGTAGGCGGTGACCAGGCTCGATTCTACGCTATTACAGGTAGGACAGATGCCAGTGCTTCTGATGCCGTTATTACAGGTATTGTTGCAGTCTGCCATAAAGATGCCTCTGTATTATTTGATCCCGGTTCCACTTATTCATACGTGTCCTCATATTTTGCTCAATATTTGGGTATGCCCCGGGAGTTTCTTGCTTTACCTGTTTATGTGTCTACCCCGGTGGGCGATACTGTTGTTGTGGACCGTGTGTATCGGTCATGTGTAGTAACTATTGGGGGTATGGAGACCCGAGTGGACCTATTGCTACTAAGCATGGTAGATTTTGATGTCATTTTAGGCATGGATTGGCTATCTCCATGTCGTGCTATTTTAGACTGTTATGCCAAGACAGTTACCTTGGCTATGCCGGGTGTGCCGCGGATCGAGTGGCGTGGCGTGACCGATTATATTCCTAGAAGGGTGATATCATACTTGAAAGCCCAGTGTATGGTTGGGAAGTGTTGCCTTGCATACCTAGCGTTTGTGAGGGATGTTGGAGCTGAGACTCCAAGCATCGATTCTGTTCCAGTTATGCGGGATTTTCCTGATGTATTTCCTGCAGACCTGCCGGGCATGCCACCGGACAGGGATATTGATTTTGGCATTGACCTGGTGCCGGGCACTCAGCCCATCTCTATTCCACCGTATCGAATGGCACCAGCAGAGTTGAAGGAGTTGAAAGAGAAACTTCAGGAACTCCTAGATAAGGGGTTCATTCGGCCTAGTGTGTCACCTTGGGGTGCACCGATTCTATTTGTGAAAAAGAAAGATGGCACGATGAGAATGTGCATCGATTATAGGCAATTGAACAATGTAACAATCAAGAACAAATATCCTTTACCTCGCATTGATGATTTATTTGACCAGCTTCAGGGAGCACGAGTGTTCTCTAAGATTGATCTCCGTTCAGGATATCACCAGTTAAAGATCAGGGATGCAGATATTCTTAAGACTGCTTTCCGGACTAGATATGGCCACTATGAGTTTCCTGTTATGTCTTTCGGGCTAACCAATGCCCCAGCAGCGTTCATGCAGTTAATGAACAATGTATGTCGGCCTTATCTGGATTCGTTCGTGGTGGTATTCATTGATGATATTCTGGTGTACTCGAGTAATCAGGAAGACCACGCAGAACATTTGCGAGTTGTGTTACAGACATTGAGGGAGGAGAAGCTTTATGCAAAATTCTCTAAGTGCGAGTTTTGGCTCAATTCAGTGGCTTTCTTGGGACATGCGGTGTCCAGCGAGGGTATACAGGTTGATCCAAAGAAGATAGAGGCGGTCCAGAGTTGGCCTAGACCGTCGTCAGTCACAGAGATTCGTAGCTTTCTTGGGTTGGCAGGCTATTATCGCCGGTTTGTTCAGGGATTCTCATCCATCGCATCGCCCTTTACCAAATTGACTCAAAAGGGTGTTCCATTTGTGTGGTCGGACAAGTGCGAGGAGAGCTTTCAGAAGCTCAAGACAGCCTTGACCACAGCGACCACAGCTCCAGTATTGGTGCTACCGTCAGCCTCGGGTTCGTATACCGTATATTGTGATGCCTCAAGAATTGGGATCGATTGTGTATTAATGCAGGAAAGTAGAGTTATAGCTTATGCTTCTCGTCAGTTGAAGCCTCATGAGAAGAACTATCCCGTGCATGACTTGGAGCTAGCTGCCATAGTTCATGCTTTAAAGATTTGGAGGCATTACTTGTATGGCGTATCTTTTGAGGTATTTACTGATCATCGTAGCCTTCAACATCTGTTCAAGCAAAAGGATCTAAATTTGAGGCAGCGGATATGGCTGGAATTGCTCAAGGATTACGATGTTACTATACTATACCATTCGGGAAAGGCCAACGTGGTGGCCGATGCTTTGAGCGGAAAGGCAGTGAGCATGGGGAGTTTGGCATTCATTCCAGTTGGAGAGAGACCTCTCGCAGTCGATGTCCAGACCTTGGCCAATAGGTTTGTGAGATTAGACATCTCGGAATCCAATCGGGTATTGGCTTGCGTGGTTTCTCGGTCTTCGTTATACGATCGCATCAGGGAGCGTCAGTATGACGATCCCCATTTGCTTGTCCTTAAGGACAGAATCTAGCATAATGATGCTAAAGATGTGACCATCGGCGACGATGGAGTGTTGAGGATGCAGGGCCGGATTTGTGTATCCAATGTGGATGGGCTCCGAGAGTTGATTCTGGAGGAGGCCCATAGCTCACGGTATTCCATTCATCCGGGTGCCGCAAAGATGTACCAGGATTTGAAGCAATATTATTGGTGGAGAAGGATGAAGAAGGATATTGTGGGATTCGTAGCTTGGTGTCTCAACTGCCAGCAAGTAAAATATGAACATCAGAGGCCGGGTGGTTTGCTTCAGCAGATAGCTATTCCCGAGTGGAAATGGGAGAGGATCACTATGGACTTTGTTGTTGGACTCCCAGGGACTTTGAAGAAGTTCGATGCTATTTGGGTGATTGTGGATCGGCTGACCAAGTCCGCGCACTTCATTCCTGTGTGTACTACCTATTCTTCAGAACGGTTGGCAAGGATTTATATCCGAGAGATTGTCCGGCTGCATGGTGTTCCAGTTTCTATCATTTCAGATAGAGGTACCCAATTCACTTCGCAGTTCTGGAAAGACGTGCAGAGGGAGTTGGGTACTCAGGGGGAATTGAGCACAGCATTTCATCCTCAAACGGATGGGCAGTCTGAGCGTACCATCCAGATATTGGAGGACATGTTACGGGCATGCGCTATTGATTTCGGAGGCTCATGGGATGAGTTTCTGCCTCTTGCAGAGTTCGCTTATAACAGCAGCTATCAGTCAAGTATTCAGATGGCTCCGTATGAGGCTTTGTATGGGAAGCAGTGTAGATCTCCGGTTAGTTGGTTCGAGCCCGGCGAAGCTAGGGTATTAGGGACTGACTTGGTTCATGATGCTTTGGAGAAGGTGAAAACAATCCAGGAGAGGCTCTGTACAGCACAGTCGAGGCAAAAGAGTTATGCCGACAGGAAGGTTCGAGATGTGTCCTACATGGTTGGCGAGAAGGTCTTGCTGAAGGTTTCGCCCATGAAAGGTGTTATGAGATTCGGGAAGAAGGGAAAACTGAGTCCTCGGTTCATTGGGTCGTTTGAGGTGCTTCGAAGAGTCGAGGAGGTGGCTTATGAGCTTGCTTTGCCACCCAAGCTGTCGAGCGTGCACCCAGTATTTCATGTTTCGATGCTCCGGTAACATATTGGGGACCCGTCTCATATTTTGGACTTCAGCACGATTCAGTTGGATGATAATTTGACCTATGAGGTGGAGCCAGTGGCGATTTTGGATCGTCAGGTTCGGAAGCTGAGGTCCAAGGAGATAGCTTCAGTGAAAGTTCAATGGAGAGGTCGGTCCGTGGAGGAGGCTACCTGGGAAACCGAGCGGGAGATGCGGAGTAGATACCCTCACCTATTTGAGACTTCAAGTATGTTTCTTGACTCGTTCGAGGACGAACGTTTGTTTAAGTGGGGGAGAACGTAACAACCCAGCTAGTCGTCTCGTGAGTTACCGCTCCGTTTTCCCCATTTCTGCTTTATTATGCTACGTTATCCGTGTTTTATGTGATCGAGTTGAGTAATTTGCGTTCGGAATGGGTTTGGTAAGAAATGAGACACTTAGTCTCTTTTAAGAAAGGTTTAAGTTGGAAAAGTCAACCGGATGTTGACTTATGAGTTAGAGGGCTCGGATGTGAGTTCCGATGGTTCGGTTAGCTTCGAGAGGTGATTTATGAATTAGGAGTGTGATCGGAATTGGTTTTGGAGGTCCGGTGTAGAATTAAGCTTGAATTGGTGGAGTAGTATTTTGGCGATTTCCGGTTGTTAGGTGAGATTTTGATCCGAGGGTCAGAATGGAATTTCGAGAGTTGTTATTGCTTCGTATTGTGATTTCGGACTTAGGCGTATGTCCGGATTTCAAATTGGAAGTCCGTAGGACAATTCAACGCATTTTGGCGAATGTTGGAAAAAAGAAGATTTTTGGAAAGTTTGACCGAGGAGTTGACTTTTTGATATCGGGGTCGGAATCTAGTTCTGAAAATTTTTATAGGTCCGTTATGTCATTTATGACTTGTGTGCAAAATTTGAGGTCAATCGGACTCGATTTGATAGGTTTCGGCATCGAATGTAGAAATTGGAATTTGTTAGTTTCATTAGGCTTGAATTGGGGTATGATTCGTGTATTTAGCGTTGTTTGATGTGATTTGAGGTCTTGACTAAGTCCATATGATGTTTTAAGATTTTTTGATATATTTGGTTGAAGTCCCGAGGGCCTCGAATGGATTTTGGATGGTTGATGGAGTTTAACTTGGGCATTTCAAGAATGTGTCAATGTCGTCTCTTCAAGAATAAGTGGTATAATATTATTCAAATGGACTCCAAATTCCGTTTTAATTGAAGCATTAGATCTGTATCGAAATTTCGGAGTCATAGCAAAAAGAATCATCCAATTCGGACATCGTATGAGAAAGTTATGCCAATTTTTGTGTCAAGAAAAAATCGCCAGCGCCCAAGGATACTGGAACCAGCGCTACAGGCAGCGCCCGGTGCCACCTGTGGCGCCCGAGGCAGAAAGGTACTATAAAAACAGGGGTTTTGGCCATTTTGACAAAATAGAGTTGGGGGAGCTCGGTTTGGGCGATTTTTAGAAGGTTTTCCACAAATTTGAAGGAGGTAAGTGTTCTTTATCATAAATCCTTCATAGATCATGATTCCATACTCATTTAACATCATAAATCCATGAATCTAAGGAAGAAAAATCAGATTTTTTTTTTTCAAATCTTCCAAGAACGAAAAATTAAGATTTGAAAGCCAATCCGATGTCGGAATTTGATAATTTTTGTATGGGTGAACTCGTTGGGAGATAAGGAACCCGTTGATGTGAAAATTTTTGAACTTCGAGAAGTGGGCCGGGGGCTCGGGTTTTGCTAATTTTGGGATTTCTTAGTACTTATTGATTGTTTTCGCATGGGCTTTGTTCCCTCAACATATTGTGACATAATTGTTCTGAATTTGGATAGATTCGATGCACGTGGAGGCCAATTCGAAGGGCACAGGCGCCGTGGGCTAGAAATTTAGCATGTTCGAGATGAGTAGTGATTGTAAATGATATTCTGAGGATTTGAAACCCCGGATTGCACATCGTAGTGCCATATTGAAGTGAGGCGCGCGCTCGATGATGAGCGTGGGGTCGTTTACTACAGGGATTGTGACTTGGTCTGTCCCGATTGATGATTTTTACTATATATTTTATTAAAACTTATTTGATATCGTCATGAATTGGGCTGATTGCCATATTTGGGCTTCGTGCCGGTTATGTGAACCCTTCAGGGGTATTTATCACCGTTTCCTCACTGTGTTGATGTATTGCTTGAACTCAGTCGTGTTGATTTACACTGTTTTATAACTCAGCCACTTTTACTCAGTTTTTGAGATTTACATAATATTTTAAATGATGTTTTGGGCTGAGGACTACTATTTTACTATGCCGAGGGCCAAATGTGAGGTTTTACTGAGTGATATAAGGCCGAGGGCCTGAGATTTAAATGACATTTTAAATGATGTAAATGGGATCGGGTGGCACGCCGCCACGGGATTTGATATGAATAGATCGGGTGGCACGCTGCCACGAGATATTACGCTTGGGCCGTAAGGGGCCCCTCCCGGAGTCTGTACACCCCCAGTGAGCGCGGGTACCCATGGGAACGGATGGCACGTCGCCACGAGAATTATGATGTGTAATGTATTCCGTTGTGCTGGTATTGTTGTTTTTCTTTGCTTCATGTTATTTTTACTTGGGATGTTTACATGTTTGCTGTTTCGCCATGGATTGTTCTTTGTCTTATGTGTCTTCTTACTTTCAGATGTTATTTATAATTATTACTCACTGAGTTGGAAGTACTCACATTACTCCCTGCACCCTGTGTGCAGATTCAGGCTTTATCGGTTCCGCTCCGAGCCATTGATTATTACTGTCAGGGCGGCGATTCAGATACTACGAGGTAGTTGTTGGCGTCTGCAGCCCCGTATCTCTTTTGTCTTGTTGTTTCCACTATCTTCAAACAATTGTGCCAAAGATATTATAATAGTAATCTTATTATTAGGATTTTCATTAGGTACTCATGACCTTGTGACACCTCGGTTTCGGGTTGTTGTTGGGATGGTTCACTATATTTTTCCGCGATCAACTGCTATTAAACTGTGTTGCATTGTTCTCTTGTTAAATTTATTGCTTAAAATGAGTTATGGTTTGAATTGGCTAGCTTTGTCTTCACGAGAGGCGCCATCACGATCGGGTTTGGGATTCGGATCGTGACAAATAGAAAATTAAATTATATCTCTTAGTTGAAATATATATGTGTCGGATATATATATTTGGTACTTATAATTAATATTTATTTATATATGAAATATATATTAAATATTAATAAGGAGACTAATTCAAAGTCCACAAATCACTACCTACCGCACTAGTAATCCCATAAAAAATGGGTTACACGCTTTTCTTTCTTTAAAGGAGACTAATTAGTGAAATTAAATTAAGAATCGGATTCAAGTATGCAGTTCAAAAAAGTGACTTAGTCAGCAAACGTGTTTCCCGTTTTGGAATGGGATTCCATCTCTAATGGAATTATTTTTCTAAAGTTCAACTTTGACTTGGAAAAATATTGCAAACTCACGTATATATAGAGATATATTCGTGAACTTAAAGAATATATGAAAACCTATTAGGTGTACTACAAAGTCAAGAGAAAATATTATTGCGAGAAAATTATTTCTTGTTCTTCTACCTTTGAGTTGAGATTTTTGAGAAAATTTCAACACAATATTTTTCGTTCAATTTGTTCGCAGTTTTCATTGACCAAAGAGTTGATAGCAAAGATCGGTCTCGGGGTGGATACGCATAAAGTCTTCGCACTATCGAAGAAAATTCTAAAATGAGGCTCTCTTCACCAGGTACGTCTTAGATCCGATCTTTAACATGTAAATAAATGTTAAACACGATAAGTTCTGTCTAGGATTGTTATCGTCTTCCGCTGCGTGTTATGATATAACATGATTATTAGTTACTCGTTGGATTTCTTCTGGACATTTCCCACTAAGCGATTTATATGAATCATTAATTTTCCTTTTATGGAGTTTCTCCCTTATTCATATAATTTCGTATTTCAAAAAAAATATTTTAATTTTAAGTAAAATAACTGGCCCTAGTTCTATTTTTACCCAACTTATATGCAATCCTACAGGCGTTGCACTACACATACGAACAATCTCCAGAAAAGCAAATTCTGGTTCAAACCATCCTCGCAGCCTTATCCTTCCATGTTACTACCAAGTTTCCATTTAAGCTAGGTGCTTCTTATCCAGTAATTTGTGATTCCCCTTAAAGTGACAGTGATGTCAAACTGTTATTATGCTACTCTCCATCTTAGCCCATCTCTGCATTTAGAATCCGCTAAAACCAAAAATTGTGACTAAACAATATCTTGCATAAGAAGAGGAGAAGGTACAAAGTTCCTCTCAAATAAATTCTCGTATTTAAGAGAAGCCAAGGATGAATTATACCCAAGTGAAGAGTTGCAGAAGCAGAAACGTATTATAAGGCTTGTTGCGGTGTTCAATACGATCTACAAACCTCACTCATAGCACGGCTCTCAGGTCCCATCTCAGTCATCAATTTCTCCAATTCTTCGGGCTCACAAATTTCATGCCAGCTAGCCCAAATAATGATATATGACACAACAATAATAGTAACAGAGACTGCGATATGATATGTAAATAATGAATGTGAATCTAAGCAAATAATTCAACAGCAAAAACGATCACAATTGTTCTCAACTAAGGGTGGCTAACGATCACACCGGACCGTACCGGTTTTGGACCGGAATCCAGCCCGGACCGGTGTGAATCGGACCATTTATGCGCTTGTGGAGCCAGTCCCGGTAGCGGGACGGTTTAACATTTTGAAACCGGACGAACCGGTATAAAAAAGGCCCGGAACCGGACTGGACCGGGGAAAAAAAAACTGCCAGTTTAAAAACTAGCCGTTTGCAACGGCTCTATTGAGCTAATAGCCGTTGTCCAACGGCCAAAAACGGCCATTTTACCCCATAACCACCCCTAACTATTTTTTCCTATAAATACCCCATTACATAATATTTTTCACACAAATCATCCAATCCTCTCAAATTCTCTACAATATTGCTATTTTGCTACTTTGGTTATTTGTATAAATTATACAATTTTGATTCTTTATCAAGTTTTAATTGGAGTTGCTATTAAGTGAAGGTTCAAGTTTCAACTTCACCTCAATTATACGGTTATATTTGGTTGGTCGTTCTTACTTCTACTCTTTTATTATATTTTTGTCATATATTTATTTTATTTGCTATAATTATGTCTCAAAGAGGTTCAATTGGAACTAGTAGTGGGGGGTGGACACGTGGTCGTTGGAGAAATTAAGGTAAAGGAATTGCTGGTAGTTCTAGTCAACACATAGATGATTCTCAATATTATCATGATTTTAGCTCTAATAATCCACTTGATTCTCAACACATAGAAGTGCAATATAACTATGAAACTGGTGTTAATTTAGAAGAACCACATGAATTTCAAGATAGTCCACCTGAAGTTCAGTCTGACTTGCCTCTTGTACCTCCTACTAGAGTCCCGGTTAAACGTAAGGAAAGATCTGAGGTGTAGGAATTTGTGCAAAAGAAAGTTGAAAATCAGATGGCTGTTTGTGGTCTTTGTGGAATGTAGTGGATTTTCAAAACTGGGGGTAATGAAGGTGGGACAGGTAAAATTAGGACTCACTTAAAAAATAAACATCCTCAGGAATGGGGGGGGGAGTATTTATTTAGGAACCGAACATAGGGGAGTAGCACATGATGAATCCTTGGGACCAAACAACAGGAGGGATTCTTACTTATGATAAATAAAGGGATAGGGAAAATATTGCTAAACTAGTTGCGGTAGAGGGTTTACCTTATAGTTTTCCTTCTTCTACTGGTTTTGTTCGTTATATTCAAGCTACATATAATCCTTCTTTTAAAGGTTTTCCAAGAACTACTGTTAAAAATGATATTATTAAATTTAAGAATGAATATAGAGATTATTGTAATATTTATTTGATAACTTTTGACACTAGAGTATGCCTTACTACGGATATGGGTCGTTCTACAAATAACTGTGATTATATTACAGTTACTGTTTATTGAATAGATCCTGATTGGTTATTTCAAAAACGTATTATTGCTTATAAAGTTGTTGATGAACCACACACGGTTAATTATATTTCCAAAACAATTTTATCAATTTGTCGTGCATATTGTTTAACTAACAAAATTTTTAGTATTACAATAGATAATGCTACAAACAACATAGAAGCACTTAGGAACTTGAGACCTATTTTAAACCCCCCCCCCCCCTTTTGAGGAATTTTTTCATGTTAGATGTGCATGTCATATTTACAATTTAGTAGTAAAAGATAGTTTTGACTTGTTTAACCACATTATTGAAAAGGTTAAAATAGCTATTGCTTTTATATTTAGAAATAAAAATTAAGAAAGAAAAAGAGAATGGGAAAGATAATGCATAGAATTAGGAATGCCGACTAGGAGAGTCCCAAAAGAAGTTTGTACTAGGTGGAATACTTTATATGAAGCATTAACTATTGCTTATGAATATAGAGAGCTTATTACTCAAATGTATGATAAGTATTTTATGGAACTTTATCACCTTAAAGAGGACGATCGGAACCTTGTTCGACATGTCCTTCAGTTTTTACAAAAATTCTATCATGCTACTTTAGAATTTTTCGGACAATATTATCCAACTACTCCTACCATGTTATATTACATAGCTGGAATATATGAATTATTAAAATTATATAGGCAATACGAAGAATATAAAATGGTTGTAAAGGCTATAACTGAAAATGTTTTTAAATATTTTTTCCCAATTCCCCAACTTTTTTACATTGCTTCTGTGTTGCATCCTGCATTTAAACTTAAGTTAACTAAACAACTTGTTAGAGAAATATATGCAAATTCAGATATTACACCTTGTCACGACCCTAACCCCGAACCCCGTCGTGATGGCGCCTCTCGTGAAGACAAGGCCAGCCAATTTAACCCAAAATCTCGTTCTAAGCAGTCAATTAACAAGGAAACAAAAACAAGCGTAGTTTAATAGCAATCATTCGCTAAAAAATATGACTACCTGACAACAGCCCAAAACGGGATGTCACAATGTCATGAGCCACTAATGAATCCTAATAACAAGATTACTAATTACAATATCTGGCACAATTTTTGAAGAACATGGAAACAGCAAGATAATAGAGATGCAGGGCTGCGGACGCCAACAGCTACCTCGTAGTCTCCGGATCACCACCTGGACAGGAGCAATCAATACTCCGGAGCGAAACCAACAACGCCTGAATCTGCACACATGGTGCAGGGAGTAATGTGAGTACTTCCAACTCAGTGAGTAATAATCATAAATAATGGCGGAAAGCAAGAAAACACACAAAGCACAAGGTATTCTATAATAAAGCAATAAAACATCGTTCGCAACAGAAAATTAGTGAGAAATCCAAGTTAAATCTCTTTTCAACAAGTGAAAACACGAAATCCTTTTTGGTTAATAATGTAAAGTAACATATCGCCCCTCGGGCTCAGTATCATTTAAAACACAGTATCGGCCCCTCGGGCATATCACATGGTACAATATCCGCCCCTCGGGCTATGTTTCACATCACAATATCAGCCCCTCGGGCTATATTTCACATCACAATGGGTACCCGCACTCACTGGGGGTGTACAGACTCCGAGAGGGGCCCCTTACGGCCCAAGGCGCAACATCATATCTTGTGGCGGCGTGCCACCCGCTCCCATTTACATCATATATTATGGTAGGCGTACCACCCGCTCCCATTTACATCATATCTTGTGGTAAGCGTACCACCCGCTCCCATTTCGATCATATCTTGTGGTAGGCGTACCACCCGCTCCCATTTACATAATATCTCGTGGTAGGCGTACCACCCGCTCCCATTTATAGCATATCTTGTGGTAGGCGTACCACCCGCTCCCATTTATATCATATCTTGTGGTAGGCGTACCACCCGCTCCCATTTATATCATTTAAAATGTCATTTAAATCTCAAAACCGAGTAAAAGTGGATGAGTTGTAAAACAGTGGAAAACAACATGACCGAGTTCAAGTAATGAATCCAAACAATGAGGAAACAGTGATAAATACCCCCAAAGGGTTCAAATAACCGGCACGAAGCCCAGATATGGCAATCGGCCCAAAACATGATGATATCAAATAAGTTTCAATCAAATATGTAGTAAAAATCATCAATCGGGACGGACCAAGTCACAATCCCCAGTAGTAAACGACCCCACGCTCATCATCGAGCGCGTGCCTCACCTCAATATAGCACTATGATGTGCAATCCGGGGTTTCAAACCCTCAGAACATCATTTACAATCATTACTCACCTCGAACCGGCTAAATTCTTAGCCCGCAACGCCTTTGCCCTTTGAATTGGCCTCCGCGCGTGTCGAATCTATCCAAAATTAGAACTAATATGTCACAATATGCTGGGGTAACAAAGCCCATGCGAAAACAATCAATAGATACTAAGAAATCCCGAAATTAACAAAACCCGAGCCCCGGGCCCACTTCTCGAAATTCAGTAATTCTCATCTCAACGGGTTCCTTATCTCCCCACGAGTTCAACCATACAAAATTTATCGAATTCCGACATCGGTTCGACCTCCAAGTCTTAAAATCTAAGCTTAAGGGTTTTTTCACAATTTTCCCAACTTAAATCACCAATTAAGTGCTAAATATAGCAATTTACTGGAGTAATTTGACCAAGGTTAAGTTAAGAACACTTACCCTGATGTTTCCCTTGGAAATCTTCCAAGAATTGCCTCAAAACTCGCTTTAATCCGAGCTCTATAGCTCCAACTATGTTCAAGATGGCCAAAACTCCTTCTTTTAAGAATTTGTCCAAGAAAGTCCCCTCGGGATATAGTTTTGGGGTTGATTTGTCGTGAATTATGGTGTTTGGAGGTGTTTCTCTTCGTGGGTAACGACGGTGGGTTTTTGCATGGCAAATGGGCACTGATTTCTATTTATAAAGGGGTCAAAAATCGAGACAAAAACACCCCTGTCAGGCCCAAAATGCGATCGCATATCTGTCGCATAACAGATATACGGTCCGCATATTTGACGCGACCATCGAAAAGGTAGCCCTAGCTTTCACCGCAATTCAGTACGAAGCATGGTTTGCGGTTCGCATGTCAAGAATGCGACCGCATTATTGACTGCATTTTCGACATTGATTTTTGTCCAAAAATTTGCCTCGGTCTGCGGTCTCAGTGTGCAAAATATGCGGTCCGCATGTTAGAAATGCGACCGCATTTCGGATCCGGATCTTGCCCAGAAATCTGTTTGAGTTTGCTATCTCATTGTGAGATATGCGGTCCGCATTTGAGAAATGCAACCACATTCTCGACTCTGGTTTTTCTGTAAATTTTCCTTCCAATGATGAAATAGTCCGTTTAACCACCCAAACTCACCCGAGGCCACTGGAACCTCAACCAAAACATGCCAACATATCCCATAACATTATTCAAACTTGTTCCAACCTTCGGAACACTCAAAACAACCTCTCAACGCCAAATTCGCGTCGGATTCAAGCCTAAGGATTTCAAAATCTTCTAAATCGCTCTTTTGATCTAAACCCAATCAAACCACGTCTGAATGACCTGAAATTTTGCACACAAGTGCTAAATCACATATCGAAGCTACGGCAACTTTCGGAATTCCATTTCGACCCTCGGATCAAAATCTCGCCTATCAACCGGAAATCGCTAAAATTCTAACTTCACCAATTCAAGCCTATTTCTACACGGGACTTCCAAAACCAATTCCGATCACACTCCTACATCATAAACATCTCCTGAAACTAACCGAACCGTCGAAACTCACATCCGAGCCCTCTAACTCATAAGTCAACATCCGGTTGACTTTTACAACTTAAACCTTCTTGAAAGAGACTAAGTGTCTCATTTCTTACTAAATCCACTCCGCACTCAACTACTCAACGTGATTACATAAAACACGGCTAACGAAGCATAATAAGGCAGAAACGGGGAAAATAGAGCGGTAACTCATGAGACGACTAGCCGGGTCGTCACACACCTGTTGAAATTGCGACAAATAAATATCCAAGTGTAGAACATGCTAGTGCTAAAGTTTTTTCAAATACCGTGGTTGTTTTTGCAAAGTATAGAGCTTGGGAAGACACTGCTACACCAACTGCACCAATACTGTCAACCGGTGAAAATTCTTCTCAAATAGGCAAAAGGCATGCGGGGATGAGCACTTTTGGAGGAGTTGATCAAAAGTTGCTTTCAGTACAAGACGAGTATGGGGAGGAATACAGTGATTTCCAAGTCTATTTAATTCAATATCCAAAGAAATTTACAAGTTTTGAACTCATAATTTATTGGATTATTGGAAGAGTCAAGAATCACAGTTTCCAATACTTACAAAAATTGTTCGAGATTTATTAATAATTCAAGCTTCATCAGTTGCATCGGAGAGCGCTTTTAGCCAAGGAAGATTTCAAATTGGAGATCACAGACATTCGTTGAGAGAAGAGGCAATGGAGACAGGAGTTTTATTCAGGGATTGGATCAAAGCAGAGCGAAGAAACTTTGGAATACCAGAACTTTCGCAGAAAAAAGACAAAGCGTATCTTGATCAAATTTTGAGCGACCGAACAAGTGAAGAAGGGAGTCAAACAGGCAATGAAGTAGAAGATGAAGAAGAACAAGACGAATATGATGAACCGGAACAACAACAACCAGTTCCTAAAGAAAAGCCTACAGCTATCTTAAAAAAATTAGCCAGTATGTTTAAAAGAATGTAATTTTTACATTATAATACACTACAATAAAATTGCTCCAAATGTTGAAATTCCATCACAAGTTCACAACTCTTGTCTTCTTATTTTTTCATTTTTTTTTAGATTTATTCTTTGCGCAAAAATACTACAGTTAATTACTAGTTTCTAATTGATTCAAATTTCAAGGTTTGAATCTAATTATAAACGTTGAAACTAATTCAAAGTTTGAAAGAATATTATAAGTTTTTTAATTCTAATTTTGAACTTTGAAACAAACTAAACATTTCAAATATATATATATATA
>MCJB01014998.1:21689-73748 GCA_002018475.1 Nicotiana obtusifolia
TATATATATATAGAAATTTAGTAATATTTTATTATTATATTTTCAAAAGCTTCACAACTCTTGTCTTCTTATTATTATTTATTTTTTAATTTATTCTTTGCGCAAAAATACTACAATAATTACTAGTTTCTAATTGATTCAAATTTCAAGGTTTGAATCTAATTATAAACTTTGAAACTAATTTAAAGTTTGAAAGAATATTATAAATTTTTTAATTCTAAGTTTGAACTTTGAAACAAACTAAACATTTCAAATATATACACAAAGTTAGTAATATTTTATTGTTATATTTTCAAAAACTTAAAATTATCTATCACTACAATAAAATTGCTCCAAATCTTGGAATTCCATCACAAGTTCACAACTCTTGTCTTCTTTTTTTTTTTTTAAATTTATTCTTTGCACAAAAATACTACAATTAATTACTAGTTTCTATTGATTCAAATTTCAAGGTTTGAATCTAATAATAAACTTAGAAACTAATTCAAACTTTGAAAGAATATTATAAATTTTTTAATTCTAAGTTTGAACTTTGAAACATACTAAACATTTTAAATATATATATATATATATATATATATATATAAAGTTAATAAAAGACAAATTAAAAAAATAAAAAATAAAAAATAAAAAAACACGGCCGGACCGGACCGGCAAAATCGATCTACCGGTAGCCGGTGCTGGTCACGGTCCGGCTTGCATCATTTAGGACCGGCGGATCGGACTGGTAAGACCGGTTTGGTCCGGTCTTGACGCCCCTCCGATACCGGACCGGATCGGAACCGGAAAAAGATTCCGGTCCGTGACCCGACCGGTGTGAACCGGACTGTTAGCCACCCTTAGTCTCAACAGGATAAACATATAGCCTAACTTGGTTTCTAACATGAATCGGTAGCTCAATTACTCTAACACATTGAGATCACATAAATGGCTACAAGGTCTGATGACTACACAGTACCACGGAATCAACCAGATCACAATTTCTACGGTGCACGCTCACACGCCTGTCACCCAGCATGTGCTTCACCTCAACACCAATCAAATAACACGTAATTTAGGGATTTGTACCCTCAGAACCAAGTTTAGAAGTGTTACTTACCTCAAACCGAGCAAATCTCTACTCCAATAAGCCCTTGCCTCGCGAATCGTCCTCCGAGCATCTCGAATCTAGCCACAAACAATTTGATACAATCAACACGAGCTATAGGAATCAATTCAATATGAAAATTCTAAGTTCTTAATCAAAAGTCAAAAAGTCAACTCAAAAGTTAACCCCGGGCCCACGTCTCGGAATCCAACAAAAGTTACAAAATCCGAATACCTATTCAACCACGAGTCCACCAATACCAAATTTACCAAATTCCGGCACCAAATCATCGCTCAAATCCTCAAATTTAACTCTCCAATCCCTAGCCCAAAACTCCTAAAATTCCACCTTTAAAACGCACAAATTAGGTGGGAAATTCAATGGGTAATCAATATCATTGCATAAAAATTATCAAAGTGGCTTACCTCAAGAAATCAATTGAAACCCCTCTCCAAAATCGCCTTAATCAAGTCTAAAATGACAAAAATCTTTGGAACCCTTCGAATATAATTAGGTGGGATATATATACAGAAAGTTACGGTAGATTAAAGTTGGCTGGTACTGCTGTTTTCCAGCCAGTATTCATGGCAGAAATTTCTGCTGCACATGACCGACTTTGGAAGCTTATATCTCGTAATCTGTAAGAAATTTGGAGATGATCCAAAAATAAAAGTTGTAGCCCTTCGAATCCAGTTTCCAGAAATATAAACCATTCATCATTCGGACATCGTATAAGAAAGTTATGTTTATTTCCGTATCAGCAAAAATTGCTATTTTTTTCTGGTGCACACCTTTAGCGACCAGATTTGGCCCTTTTAGCGACGGGTATTAAACTTTTAGCGGCCAGATTGCAGAAACTTAAGGACCAAAAATGGTCATTTTCTTCATTTCGTTTTGGATTTTTGTAGCACGGTTCTTGGGCGTTTTTTGAGGATTTCTTCATGGCTTCGACTAGGTAAGTGTTCTACATCCGAAAGTGACTATATTTCATAAATCCATGGTCATATTCATCGTTTAATTCGAGTTTTGATGAAAGAAATTGGAATTTTTGTAAAATCTTTCAAAAATGAAAATTTAAGATTTGGAGGTCGATTTGTTATCGGAATTTGGTAAATTTGGTATGGTTGAACTCGTACCGGAATGGGTGTTCAGATTTTGTAACTTTTGTCGGGTTCCGAGATGTGGGCCCCACGGGCGAATTTAAGTGCAAATTTCGAATTTTATTGGAAAGTTTAGTATTTTCATATGGAATTTATTCCTATAAATTGTATTGACTTAATCAAATTAATTGTGACGTATTCGTTCCGATTTTGGGTAGATTCGACGCGTGTGGAGGCCAATTCAAGGGGCAAAGGCGTCGCGGGCTAGGGATTTAGCCGGTTCGAGGTGAGTAGTAATTGTAAATGATGTCCTGAGGGTTCGAAACCCCGGATTTGCACATCGTAGTGCTATATTAAAGTGAGGCACACGCTCGATGATGACCGTGGGGTCGTTTACTACTGGGACTGTGACTTGGTCCGTCCCGATTGATGATTTTACTACATATTTGATTGAAACCTATTTGATATCATCATGTTTTGGGATGATTGCCATATTTGGGCTTCGTGCCAATTTTTTGAACCCTCCAGGGATTTTTATCGCTATTTCCTCACTATTTGTACTTATTACTTGAACTCAGTCATGTTGTTTCCACTGTTGTACAACTCAGCCACTTTTTACTCAGTTTTGAGATTTACACAATATTTGAAATGATGTTTGGGCTGAGAACTACTGTTTTACTATGCCGGAGGGGCTTGTGATGATTTTCTGACTGAGTGCTGCCAAGGGCCAGGTGTGAGGTTTTACTGAGTGATATGAGGCCGAGGGCCTGAGATACTGTATATACGCCACGAGGTGGCTTGATTGATATGAGGCCGAGGGCCTAGATGTATGCCACGAGGTGGCTTGATATAGCGCTTGGGCAGTAAGGGGCCCCTCCCGGAGTCTGTACACCCCCAGTGAGCGCAGGGTACCCAGAGATAATACAGTTGGTAACAATGACAATATACGGTTGCTAACAATGACAACCGGTAACCAGAGATATTACAGTTGGTAACAATGACAACTGTAGGTTACAGTTGGTAACAATGACAACTGGTAACCAGAGATATGAGATTGATACTGAGCCCAGGAATATTACAGTTGGTAACAATGACAACTGTAGGTTACAGTTGGTAACAATGGCAACTGGTAACCAGAGCTGGGAAGCTTTTTAAATAATTTCTTACTGATTTACTATTTTCAAATAATGATTTACTGCTTCATTATGCATTGCCTTGTGCTTTACGTGTTTCCTTACTTTCAGTCATTATTTATATGTGATACTCACTGAGTTGAAAGTACTCACGTTACTCCCTGTACCATGTGTGCAGATTCAGGCGTTATTGACTCCGCTCCGAGGCATTAACTACGATTGTCAGAGCGGTGACTTAGAGACTACGAGGTAGTTGTTGGCGTCCGCAGCCCTGTATCTCTTTATATTGTTATTTCCACTTTCTCCAACTAATTGTGCCAGAGATATTGTAATAAAGATTTTGTTATTAGGATTTCATTAGTTGCTCATGACTTTGTGACACCCCGGTTTGGGCTGTAGTCGGGATGGTTCATTATGTTTTTTCGCAAATGACTGCTATTAAACTATGTTGTGTTGTTCTCTTGTTAAATTAACTGCTTAAAATGAGTTATGGTTCGAATTGGCTGGCCTTGTCTTCACGAGAGGTGCCATCACGACCAGGTTTGGGATTTGGGTCGTGACACCAGAACTCCTCGGCCATGCCTTAAGTTCAAATTCGATTCGTTAACCATCCGAATTCCACCTGAGGCCCCCGAGATCTCAACCAA
Organism: Nicotiana obtusifolia; assembly: GCA_002018475.1. Taxonomy (NCBI): domain Eukaryota; kingdom Viridiplantae; phylum Streptophyta; class Magnoliopsida; order Solanales; family Solanaceae; genus Nicotiana; species Nicotiana obtusifolia. Next base: position 25,657 of record MCJB01014998.1, read on the forward strand.
TTATACCAACAAATCCTAAAATACAATACGAACTTAGTCGGGGCCTCAAATCACATCAAAAAGACAAATCGCACCCCAATTCAAGCCTAATGAAAACTAAGAAATTCCAGCTTCTACAATCGATGCCGAAACCTATCAAATCAACTCCGATTGACCTCAAATTTTGCACACAAATCATAATTGACACAACAGACCTATTCCAACTTCCAAAACCAAAATCCGAGTCCGGTAACCACAAAGTCAACTCTTGGTCAAACTTCTCAACTTTCATCGTTTCAAGCCAAAATCGATTACAAACCTCCAAATCAATATCCGGACACACTTCTAAGTCTAAAATCACCCTATGGAGCTATCAGAACCATCAAAACTCCACTCCGGAGTCGTTTACACATAAGTCAACATACGGTCTACTCTTTCAACTTAAGCTTCCAACTTTAGAACTAAGTGTCCCAATTCATTCCGAAACTTCTCCGGAACTCAAACCAACAACCCCGGCAAGTCACGTAACAACAATTGAGCATAGAATGAGCTGTAAATGGGGGAACAGGGCTACAACACTCAAAATGACCGGCCGTGTCATTACATTCTCCATCTCTTAAACAAACATTTGTCCTCAAACGGGTCTAGAATCATACCTAGAGTCTCAAATAGGCGTGGATATCTACTCCGCATCTCTCACTCAGTCTCCCAAGTAGCTATCGGCTGGCTGACCTCTCCACTGCACCTTCACTTAAGCTATGTTCTTTGACCTCAACTTTTTAACCTACCGGTCCAAAATGGCCACCGGCTCCACATCATAAGTTAAATCACCATCCAACTAAACCGTGCTGAAATCCAAAACATGAGACGGATTGTCGACATACTTCCAGAGCAAAGAAACAAGAAAAATGAACACTCGACAGACTAGGAGACAATGCAAGCTTGTAAGCAACCTCTCCAATCCTCTCAAGCACCTCAAACAAACCAATGTACCCAGGGGTCAACTTGCCCTTCTTCCTGAACCTCATAACACCCTTCGTGGGTGAAATCTTGAGTAGTACCTTCTCCTCTACCATGTAAGCAACATCGCGAACCTTTCGATCGGAATAACTCTTCTGTCTAGACTGCATCGTGCAAAACCAATCCTGAATCAATTTAACCTTGTCCAAAGCATCCTGAACTAAGTCAGTACCCAATAGCCTAGCCTGACCCGGCTCAAACCAACCCACCGGAGACCGACAATGTCTCCCATACAAAGCATCATACGGAGCCATCTGAATGCTCGATTGGTAGCTGTTGTTGTAGGCAAACTCGGCAAGCGGCAGAAACTGATCCCAAAAACCCCCGAAATCTATGATACAAGTGCGTAACATATCCTCCAATATCTGAATAGTGCGGTCTGACTGTCCGTCCGTCTGAGGATGGAATGTTGTACTCAACTCAACCTGCGTGCCTAACTCTCGTTGCATTGCTCTCCAAAACTTCTATGTAAACTGCGTGCCCTGATCTGAAATAATGGACACTGCCACACCGTGAAGGCGAACAATCTCACGGATGTAGAACTCAGCCAACCGCTCCGAAAAGTAGTCCCAACTGGAATGAAATATGCGGAATTGGTCAACCGATCCACAATCACCCAAATAACATTAAACTTCCTCGAACTCCGTGGGAGCCCAACTACGAAATCCATGGTGATACTCTCCCATGTCCACTCCAGAATCTCAAGCCTCTGAATTAATCCGCTCGGTCTCTGATGCTCATAGTTCACCTGTTGACAACTTAGGCACCGAGCTACAAACCCCACTATGTCTTTCTTCATCCTCTTCCACCAATAGTGTTGCCTCAAGTCCTGATATATCTTTGCGGTACCCGGATGAATGGAATATCGCGAACTGTGGGCCTCCTCAGTAATCAACTCACACAACCCATCTATATTGGGTACACAAAACCGACCTTGCATCCTCAACATCCCATCATCTCAAATAGTAAAAACCTTTGCATCACCATGCTAAACCGTGTCCTTAAGGACAAGCAAATAGGGATCATTATATTGACGCTCTCTGATCCGATCATATAAGGAAGGCTGAGAAACCACACAAGCTAGAACCCGACAAGGCTCCAGAAGATCTAATCTCACGAACTGGTTGGCCAAGGCTTGAACATATGATGCAAGCGGTCTCTCACCAACAGGAATGAATGCAAGGTTACCCATACTCGCCGCCTTTCGCCTCAAGGCATCGGCCACCGCATTGGCCTTCCCGAGATGATACAAAATGGTAATATCATAGTCCTTTAGCAGCTCCAACCATCTCCGCTGCCTCAAATATAGATCCTTCCGTCTGAACAAGTGCTGGAAACTCCGAGGATCCGTAAATACCTCACAAGACACACCGTAGAGATAATGCCTCAAAATCTTCAATGCATGAATGATAGCTGCCAACTCTGAATCATGAACAGGATAGATCTTCTCATGATACTTCAACTGGCGTGAAGCATAAGCAATCACTCTACCCTCCTGCATCAAGACACACCGAATACCAATCCAAGAAGCATCACAATACACTGTATAAGAGCTTGACGATGAAGGCAAAACTAGAACTGAAGCTGTGATCAAGGCAGTCTTGAGCTTCTGAAAGCTCTGCTCACACTCATCCGACCACCTAAGTGGAGCACGCTTCTAGGTCAACCCTGTCCTATGATGGACGAGAAACCCTCTACAAAGCAATGATAATACCCAGCCAAGCCGAGAAAGCTCCGAATCTCAGTAGCTGAAGATGGTCTGGGCCAACTCTAAACCGCATCTATCTTCTTTGGATCCACCTTAATCCCCTCATTGGACACCACGTGCCCCAAGAACGCCACCGAACTGAGTCAAAACTCACACTTGGAGAATTTGACATTAAGTTTCTTCTCCCTCAATTTTAAACACGATAAGTTCTGCCTAGGATTGTTATTGTCTTTCGCTGCATGTTATGAATACCTATATGCAATCCTACAGGCACTACACTGCACATACAAACAATCTCCAGAAAAGCAAATTCTGGTTCAAACCATCCTCGTAGCCATATCCTTCCATGTTACTACCAAGTTTCCATTTAAGCTAGGTGCTTCTTATCCAGTAATTTGTGGTTCTCGTTAAAGTAACAGTGATGTCAAACTGTTATTATGCTACTCTCCATCTTAGCCCATATCTGTATTTAGAATCCGCTAAAACCAAAAATTGCGACTAACCAATATCTTGCATAAGACGAGGAGAAGGTACAAAGTTTCTCTCAAATAAATTTCTCGTATTTAAGAGAAGCCAAGGATGAATTATACACAAGTGAAGATTTGCAGAAGCAGAAACATATTATAAGGCTTGTTGCAGCGTGCGACCCAATCCACAAATCTCACTCACAGCACGGCTCTCAGACCCCAACTCAATCATCAATCTCTCCAGTCTCTCGGGCTCAGAAATTTCATGCCAATTAGCCCAAATAATGATATATGACACAACAATAATAGTAACAAAGACTGAGAAATGATATGCAAATAATGAATGTGATTGAGTACAAAATTTCCATCTAAGCAAATAATTCAACAGCAGAAACAATCACAGTGGGTCTCAACAGGATAAACATATAGCCTAACATGGTTTCTAACATGAATCGGTAGCTCAATTACTCTAACACATTGAGATCACATGAATGGCTACAAGGTCTGATTACTACACAGTACCACGGAATCAACCGGATCACAATTTCTATGGTACACGCCCGCACTCCCACATGCCCATCACCCAGCATGTGCATCACCTCAACACCAATCACATAACACGTAATTCAGGGATTCGTACCTTCAGAACAAAGTTTAGAAGTGTTACTTATCTCAAACTGTGCAAATCTCTACTCCATTAAGCCTTTGCCTCGTGAATCGGCCTCCGAACGTCTCGAATCTAGCAACAAAAAATTTAATACAATCAACACGAGCTATAGGAATCAATTCCATATGAAAATGCTAAGTTCCTGTTTGGAAACAAATGTTGATGGCACGAGACAGTGTAGTACATGAGATTCTGTGGGAATTGAAGAGGGGTACAACAAACATATGGCATGAAAATTGGACAGGATTAGGGCCTCTATATCATGTTATTCCAGAAGAATTTCAGATACAAGAAGACTTTCAAGATGTAAGTAATTACGACAAGAAGGAACATGGAATGATCAGTTATTGGAGCAGTTATTACCTTAAGATATAGCCACACATGTAAAGGAGAATGTAGAGTATCATGACACTGACAGTGGCTGGGATAGACCATACTGGATGCCAACCCCTTCGGGAAAATTTTCAGTCACTAGTGCTTGGCAGATCTTGAGGCATCGGGCTAATTCAAACAAAGAATTTGGATTGATATGGACTAAGGGATTGCCATTTAAGATATCATTCTTCCTATGGAGATTATGGAGGCAGAAGATACCTACAGATGATCTATGGAGAAAACAAGGATATATAGTTACTTCGAGATGTTGGTGCTGTCAAAATCCTCAGGAAGAGACAATTGATCACATTTTTCTGACTAGTCCCACAGCTGTGAAGGTATGGATGATGTTTATGGGAGCAGCAGGAATCACAGCACCTTTGGTACAATTGAATCAAGTAATAAGAACCTGGTGGAATGCGAAATGTTGCTCAAAATTGAGACCTTTATTTCAAGCAGCACTTGCTATAATCACGTGGGAACTATGGAAGAAAAGAAATAAGGGCAAGCATGGAGGCAGGGTGTCATCGAACAGGGTATGTCATGAAGTGAACAAGACTTTATATTATCTAGCAAAGAGCAGGTATCCATGGCTGACAAATATACCTATACTATGGCCTGATATTATTCAATATTTAGAAGCTTACAAACCAGTGGTGGTAACTAAGAGAATAACATGGCAGTTTCCATATCGAGGGTGGTTTAAGTGTAACACAGATAGTGCTTCGAAGGGTAATCCTGGGCCTAGTTCCTTTGCTTTTTGTGTAAGGAATGACGATGGTGATTTTGTGTATGCTGAAATAGTGGACACAGGAATCACTACTAACATGGTGGCGGAAGCAAAAGGATTGTTACAAGGATTTTGTGTACAGAAAGAGTTACATCCACTTATTCTGGAAACAGATTCATTGGTTTTGAAGAAGGTGTTAGATGGAGATTAGGATCCACCTTCGTCGATAAGTGCAGAAGTGAAGAAGATTAAAGGACTAATGAACAATTTCAACGTGATGGTGCAGCATGTATTGAGAGAGGGCAACACAGTAGCAGATTATTTAGCTAACACGGTTTTTTCTTTTGCAGGTACCTTGCAGTTCAATTCATTCATGGAATTACCAAGCGCAGCAAGGAAGATTATTAACCTAGACAAACACCAACTACCTAATCTAAGGATTAGAATTTCCAAAAGAAGAGCTCCAGATTAATGGTGGATTATCAAACATCTGAACAGTGGTCTATTTACAAAACATTCCATGCAGTGTTAGATCATTTTCCAGTGGTATTAACATGGACTCATGTTCAGTCTGGAGATGTAATAATATTGCATGAACAGTTTAATAAAGGTCACTGTGGAAGTAGAAGAGTGATAGATCAAATGGTAACTACCTCTGACCTTGAGTTCACTATCTATCGAGAGAAGACATTACTTCAAGACGAGGCTAAGATGACAATCTTCATATGTTGGTTAATCGAAATTAACATAGAAGGGTGGATGAATTTAGAGCAACATCGATGCCAGTCTATTGAGGGTAAGCAATCGAAAATAATATTCGAAATTAGTCGAACACAGACTTTTCGAGACATATTGAGTAAAATCGATATCAGGTTATCGAGATTAAACAGTACTACCTAGTGATATTAGAACACTATTCAGTGGTATTAGCATGGTATCATGCTCAGTCTGGAGGTGTGATAATATTGTATGGAGAGTATAAGATCAATCATTGTCACATAAAGAGCAAATTGGAGCAAACAGCAAGCATAATCGATGCTGATATAGAATGTGATCGACATTAGAAGAGGACACTGCTAGGTGTATATCGAGAGGACATTTTGTATACTTTGGTTCTTGTTTCTGATATAAGAAAGTGGATGATCCTTGATGTAGATCTAGGTGACCTTAAGGAATATAGGATAACTCGAAATCAGAAAATCATAACTTTGCAGAGAGTTGGATGCCATTGTGTTTGTACTGATGTAATCGAAGTCATTGCTGTTATGAATGACCTTTACAGTATCATCCAGTTGAAGACAAAATCTCCAAGCCACATTAGTATATTGGAGTCAATTATGATCACTTCGATATTAGATCGAATTCATTTTGTTCAAACCATTCGAATACATTACCAAGAAGCAGAGGATCAGTGGAATACCTGCAGAGAAATTCATGCAGTATTTGAGCATTATCCAGTGGTATTAACATGTTCTCATGCTCAATCTGGAGGTGTGATAATGTTGTATGGACAGTATCATATACGCAGGTATTTAATAAATCGCATGATAGACATCAGCTTACTGAAGAACAACACCAGCATATGCGAGTTATTGGTATCAATAAGCTGTAGATGCCAGGAAAGGAAGATAGAGGAACAAACTTACGATTATTACTATCAGTCATGTACTCACACTAATTTGAGATCAACACTGCTGGTTCTAGATCGAAGTCATAATTCAGAAGACAATTTACCAAGATCGATGAGGGTGGAATATCAAACACCTAAACATTGGCAGAGGAGGTGCAATACAATCTATATGATTTTGAAATATTATCCAGTGGTATTAGCATGTTTTCATGCTCAATCTGGAGGTGTTTCAATATTGTATGGAGAGTATAATGTTCGACATTGTTACATAAGAAGAGACTGGAAACAAATACTATGTAAAATCGATGAGTTTTGTGATCGAGACCAGATTAGCTCGAAGTCAGCTGATTCTGATTGTAGTGAAGCTAAATATAGCTTAGGTAGAAGATCGAAGTCCAGAGGATACCTACAGTTCAATAACACATTATCGGAGTCATCTTTTTGATTTGCAATCGAGCGATACACAGGTGTAAGCTAGCTTGAGGAGCCATACCATCATAGCAGATGTTCGAGAGTATAAGCAGAAGATCTAATGACATCATACTAGAAGCCACAATGATGAAGTTACTGTCGAGCCTTACAACAATCAACAGTACATAACCGACCTACAATGTGAAGGAAGATGAAGATTCACGTTTGCCATGATGCAAAACTTGGCGCCTGGTGAGAGCGATAAAGGTGCTACAATGATGTTTTGCAATTGGTGGGTGAATACACAAGTCTTCACAATTGGAAAGTTGGTTGCGATAAGAGTTGTAATAGATAGTTTTCATATAGTAATAGATCTAGAACTAGCTTTGTTTTTCCACTTTTTAGATACTTCTTGACAATTTGTAAGTTTGTTTATTTATTTATATATAACCTCTAGGCAATCAACCTAGAGGTCTATTTGCTTAAAAAAAAAAGTTACTAAGGGACATGAACCAAAAACAATGAACTGCAAACAAAACTATATTGTCAAGGTACTTTTACATTTTACAATCTCATCTCAAATCTGTCTTATTTCAAACTACTCAACCAAACAAAACATTCACTAACACTATTACTACACACAATTACTTAAATATGAACGATGAAAAGAAGAAAAGGTCACTCTTGAGTAAGCTCTTTCATTAGTTTTTCTTTTTCTTTTTCTGTGTAATCATTTACCACCTTTAATTTTTCATTGTGCATCATCAAAATATAATTATTCAATCCCATATGCTCAAGAAACTTCCTCACACGAATAAAAGAGTAGATGCCAGAATATATAAATCCAAATAGCAGTTGCTCTGCCAAAACATAAAAATACCAATTCTGCTGATTTAGGCATGTAATCAAATAACTTAGGGTGCATCTGTTTTCTTATAAGATATAATAGAGCTAGTAAGGTTGTGATGACCCAAAATCTATTTAGACGTGATGGCAACTAATCTCACTCGCTAGTAAGCCAAATAATAATAATCCAATTCATTTGGTATTTAACTGACTCTAATACACTCCCCAAGGACTGGTAGTACAAATCATGAGCTTCTAAGATTAGAATTTACAAAGCTGGTGTGAAATAAAAATACGTCATCTTTAAAATATACGTGAACAAATCTAAATTCTAAGCTACCTAGAACAAGAGGCAGCTGTGATTGATCGCAGGTACATCTTCAATGCTGGCTCTAGCCATGTACAGCAACATCAACATCCAAAATCTGCACGCAAGGTGCAGAAGTGTAGTATGAGTACAACCGACCACATGTACTCACTAAGTAACAAACCTAACCTTAGGTTGAAAGTAGTGACGAACATGTACCAAGGTCAAAGTCCACACTAATAACCAACAACATCCCATAACAATACAATTTAAAGAAGCACAAGTAATAACTCAATAATAAAATGCTCAGCTCGTATACAATTCCGTAAAATAAATATTTTCTTTTAAATTATAACAGTAAAACTCAAATCTTTTGCTAAAAATCACCGAAAATATGAGTAAGTCTGAAATCTATGATTTTTCTAAAAAAACTTTAATGACAGATAAGAAGTTTCATTATCAGATGGCATGAGGAAAGATACTTCTCTATGCCCACATATCAAGTATGCATGTTTAATACAATGCAGCACAGTGATGAACTCATGTACTTACACTCTCAAAGTACTCAATCTTATTGTCTCGCATTTTCACCCATCACGCTCACTATTTAGCACACTCAGCACTCGACACTGAACCGGGCAGATCCAGCCCAAATATAATAACAACTCGCGCATAGTCACTCAGTACTGTATATGACAAATCCAGCCGAGGGAAGATCCATCAAAAAATATATATACATAATAACTGACATTCAGTCACTCAGTACTATATGGAGCCAATCCAGCCCAGGGAAGATCCATCCCTCAATTTAGATAATTAGGCAAGATCCATGCCAGGGGAAAATCAATCCCAAAAATATAAATGATTCGGGCAAGATCCATGCCCAGGGAATATCCGCCCCTAATATAAATTAATAAATAAATAAATAAGGCAACTCCATGCCCTGGGAAGTCATCCCAAACATAAATGAATAAGGCAACTCCATGCGCTGGGAAATCCATCCCAAATATATAAATGATTCAGGCATGACCCATGCCTAGGGAAGATTCATCCCTAATCTAACTAAATAAATAAATAAGGCAACTCCATGCCTTGGAAGTCCATCCCAAACATGAATAAATAAGGCAGCTCCATGCCTTGGGAAATCTATCCCAAATATAATATCAATTGTGCTCACTGTGGGGGGTGCAGACTCCGGAGGGGCTCCTTCAGCCCAAGCGCTATAATAAGCCAATCCGGCCTGCTATGGCATACAGCCCAATCCCATAATAATAAAGCCTATAAGGCCTTCTGCAGCGTGCAGCCCCGATCCATATAATAATAACATATATAAAGCCAATATGTCTTGTTGCGGCGTGCAGCCCGATCCCATAAATACCCTCACAATCAGACCCTCGGCCTCACTCAGTCACCAATTTCTCCAGTCTCTCGAGCTCACAATGTCATGAAACCAACCCAAAATGATGATATGATGAATTAATAAATAGCAACAGAGACTGAGAGATAATATGAAATGAAAGAACATCACTAAGTATGAAATTACAATTTAAACAAATAATTAAACAGCAATACGACCTATGTGGGTCTCAATAATACCAGCATATAGCCTCAGCATGATTTTTAACATGATTCTCTACTCAATTTCTCTAACACATGAAAGTACATAGAAAATTCCAAGATTATTTGACAACAAAATTTTACAGAATCAATTACGTCACAATTTCTACAGTGCACGCCCACACGCCAGTCACCTAGCATGTGCGTCACCTCCAAACAAATCACATAACATGTATATTAAGGGTTCATATCCTCAGCTCCAAGTTTAGAAATGTTACTTACCTCGAACAAGTCGAATCAAATCCGAGCAAGCTAAACAATACTCCGGAAAATTCATTTCACGCGTATCAACCTCCAAATGCCTTACTATCTCCTCAATTCCAAGCTAAACGATCCGAAACTAGTTAAACAATGTGCAAATTATTCAAAATATACTCCAGTACTTACAATTTAACAATTTATAAGAATTTCCAACTCTGCTGAAAAAGTCAACGATGGGGACTCTGCCTTCAAATCCTCAATTAAAGTCTATGAGATTTTCTACGATTTTCAACCCAAAACACTAATCTGTTGATAAAAGCAACAATAGATTCGTGTAATTTAACCAAAATCGAGTTAGAATCACTTACCCCAATCCATATGGTGAAAATCGCCTCAAAAATCCCTTCAATCCGAGCTCCCTAACTCCAAATGTGTTAAAAATGGCCGAAACTCCCGTTTTAAAATCTGTCCAAACAAGTTGCATTTGACACCTGAGACTTATACATCGTATTTGATACCTGCGATTTGCCTCTGCCCCAGAAAAACAGCAATCTTTCCCGACACGGAAATGGGCATCTCTCTCTCATACGATGTCTAAATTCGACGATCCTTTTTGCTATGGCTCCGTAATTTCAATACGAATCTAATGCTTCAATCAAAACTAAATTTGGAGCCTATTTTCTTAATGTGATACCACTTATGCTTGAAGAAACGACGTAGTAAGCATTCTAGAAATATCCAAATTATATTTCGGGCATACGCCCAAGTTTAAAATCACCATCTGGACCTAACGGAATCATCAAAACTCCGATCTGAGGTCGAATACTAAAAAGTCAAATTTGGTCAACTCTTTTAACTTAAGGCTTCCAACATGGAATTTATTCTTCCAAACATGTTCTGAAACACCTGAAAATAAAACTGACGATTCATACACGTCATAATACATCATATGGAGCTATTCAAGATTTTAAATATGAAAGGGGCGTAAATGCTCAAAATGACCGGTCGGGTCATTACATTCTCCCCCACTTAAACATACGTTTGTCCTCGAATGTGCCAGGAGTTGTTCCTAAGCCTTCAAATTACTATGCCATCTTACCATGTGCGTACCTGGGGGTGATCCCACGCCACCCTATTCCATATAGGCCTGACAACACAACATAATTGAAGATCATTACCTTAACCTTTGTCCGTAAAACTTAGAACCCATTTTCCAACACCCAAAATTTTCTACAAGACCCGAGTCTCACATCCACGCATTGTATTAGTCTGAATACGTTGTATCAAGACATAATTGTTACCCAAGACGTAATCGCGTAACATACTACACAACTCGCATACTCGCAGCACCATTCTCGATCATAATAACTACTCAAAACCAACCAAGTACTAGTATAAAACCCCATATTCAATAGTACCTCGTTCCAAAACCTTCCTACACTGTCGATGATGAAAGAAACATACAAGAACTCAAAATTACTCACCAGATCAACAGGTCACAGAGCTTCATTCGTTTAACAAGTACCATTAAATTTTTCTTCCAAACACGCCGTAATCAAACCGAATAGTACCCATTCTAGGTCCAATAACCTTATATTATCAAACACAACTATTCCGCAGACATGCCACACCAATATAACTCAATCACAAACTGCGAAATTCGTGCACCCAAAAATAGGAAATGTCTCAAAGAAGAGAACCGTTTTTGCAAGTTCGACAAACACCACTACAACCGCAATGCTATGAGCTCATCATACATAGTAGAATCAAGACACATGAATCTAATAACGGTAACCAGCTCTCATAGAGCTCACATTAACATCAACCGCACGGACATCTCACGTGCTATAGTATCAATATCTGAATCCGCACGGACAACTCGCATGCCTATAACATAAATGTCTGGATCCGCACGGATAACTCACGTGCCAATAATATAATTTGCCTGGCACAGTCACAGGCCTCCAGTCCAAGCATATCATACAAAACCAATCAAACAAGTACACATGTATATGATAATTGAAATAAGACTCTTATGCTCCTGGATTGGTATAAATAACACGCCATAGAGTAGGCATGTGCAAAGTTTGCTATCACAATTCAAATCGGCAAGTTAACGCAGAAATAGTAACTACCAAGTTTATTCAAGGAATTAGCCTCTTCGTACTCTCAAGTATAGTCCAGATAGTTCTCAACTAAGGTACGAAAATGACAACGTTATAACTTTACGCTTAACTATCAACTCTAGGCATATCATAGCCGAAGCATTTTCCTGAGCATGAATAATTGGCCTGGTGCTCGCATATGGGCTCAAACCTCACATATATATGCACTTGTAGCTCGTAGCTATCACAAATAATTAATGCAACTAGTGCCTCCACTGAGTTTAAATAAAATACTCACCTCAAACAGGTCGCAACCCTGAAATAATATGGCTCTGAGAACTCCCAGTCTCCAAATTCATAGAACACATGAATCACCGTGACTGGTCCCAACTCCAGCACTTGAATGACTAACACATCTTTCATGCATGATCATCCCACGAGGAATACTTCTATAATTCTTCCATTCCACATAGCAAAATTAGATATCAGCAGTCGATCAACCAGGCGAATACCGCAATACCAATAAAATATCCGTAAGTCAAAACATAGTGTGCCCTTCTGAATGTACACTCTTCTCAGGTAATACAACTAGTGCCAATATCTAAAATCGTCTGAGCTCCATAAACTCATGACCTTCCTTTTGAAACTGAATCGTATACTTGCACATGCAAATCCCAATATCACTCCACGCACCGCCTCTATTAGGCCATCCTATGAAAATACGAGAACCTCATTTACACTCTGAGTCACAAGCAAAATACATACCCGGTTAGTTAGAAACCTTCCATTTACTCCCATACAGGAGGAAATCACAATACACAACATGTTCCTCACGCTGGTAGGACATATCCATCTCAAACCGTGATAGAAACCATCGAGAACTGAATTCCTCTAACTCGACCAAGCCACACAGGTTGCCAAATCTGAGAGTATTACCACAAAACACCCATAAAACCTCATCACATCATAAGTACCCAAAAGAACCAAGCATACCATTACCATATTGGTCTAGCCTATTATCTCGTTGTCCTATTTTCTCTGAGTTTCTTCTGAATTACCCTCAAGTTGACACTTCACCTTGTCAGAACACTATGATCCTTACCTAAAGCTCACTACAAGACATCTTAACATAAAACCACATCGCCCTAAGGCCCATAAGCCCCTGTATTCTTCTCAAGCACCCCCATAAGTACCACAACTGAAATGCCAACTCCGAAAATACTTTATATAAATTTAAAATTGTTATTTTACCTTTCTTATACTGGAATGTAGAATCCATAGTCATACAGAATTACGCAAGTCCGGCACCATCAAATGTAAATCTCAGATTCTATCCATATACAAATCCTGAAAAATTCTCGATTGCTATATATAAATCTCGAACACATTAGAACCTTTTAGAGAGTCATCCACTCTGCTCAAATCTAAATTGCACCGCCCAAACGGGCCGAAAGACACGTGCCTCATTAGCGCAACAACACTCAAAGAAGTAACCCTACTTTAACACCACTGATCAAGTATATAATCCGTGCGCACTACATACTTCGCAAATAACAACTCACCCATCCCATGATTTTCATATACTCATAAAGTGCAATATAACCCATATCCAGAAATTTTCATACTCGAGTTATCTTCAATATCAACCTCTACAAGTCATAACTAATCCACAAGTATGCCTCGAACCAAAACCAATACAACACATAACCGCAGTTAAATTGTAGATAGCAGACTCCTCCACTTGGCTTAAAGCCATAGATCAAAACACTCGGTAACTCACAATACCTCTACTCTATTACTGCCATAATATTGCAGTCAGTTCAACGAAAATTCTTCTCAAGCTCATGCAACACCAACCATAAAATACCTCAATCATCCACTAGGCTCACATTTATTCTCTTGATAGTCAAGTCAACTTTGTCAACCAGATTCAAATTCAAATCTCAACACATACACTCCACTGGTAGAAAAGAAACTCTCCACTCAATATTGTAAGGAACACACCTACGTAGATAACTCCGCATGAGATAACCCACCTGCTTAGCCTCAAATTGGCATCTTGTTATACCCTTTCTCAGCCACAATTACTATGCAATCACTTAATCTTTCTAAGTTTGAACTCATCAACACAACATGAAAATCTACTTTGCTCCACCATGAAACCGCATGACAAATCCTTCAACACCCTCACAACTCAAGACAGTACGTCACATCAAAACGAAAATCAAGCACCCAATGGCCCTCTTTACATTTCAAGGAAACACTTCTCATCACATTCAAACCATCTTAACACATCTTGCAGTCACACCATACTTATCATATAGCCATCAACCGCTCATCGAGCCACAAATTCCACTCATAGGGACACTACCGGACATATGAGTCCAAATGTACAAGTTCATACAACTGAAGCTACCGAGCCTAAGCTGCGGCTAAACCTGGCCTCAAGTCCTCCAGATTGGCCCATCACCAAAACACAAAAAACACATTTCGTACCTCATTCATAGAATCACAAGTTGTCGATACACAGCTGATACTGAGCGTTCACACACGCGTACAAGTCAGTGGAATGAATTCAAAGAGGTACGCTTCAAGCCGAATCAATGTCGCACGATAAGGAAAGAAAGATGGGAAGTTTATCCTGAAATGTCGTGTAGCCTCTCGAAGATAAGTATGGACATCATCATACCGATCCACAAGACTCTACTAGACATTTGCTCATGACTTGTAGAACCTATGAACCTAGAGCTATGATACTAACTTGTCACGATCCAAAATCTAACTAGTTGTGATGGCACCTAACCTCACACGTTAGATAATCCAAATAACAATAATCTGATTCAATTAATATTTAACTGACTCTAATACACTCTCCAAGGACTAGTAATACAAATCATGAGCTTCTAAGATTAGAATTTATAAAGCTGGTGTGAAATAAAAATACATCATCTATTTAAAATATACATGAACAGATTTAAATTCTAAAGCTACCTAGAACAAGAGGCAGTTGTGACTGGTCACAGATACATCTTCAATACTAGCTCCTACCATGTACAACAGCATCAACATCCAAAATCTGCACGCAAGGTGCAGAAGTGTAGTATGAGTACAACCAACCCTATGTACTCAATAAGTAACAAACCTAACCTTAGGTTGAAAGTAGTGACGAGCTTGTGCCAAGGTCAAAGTCCACACATATAACCAATAACATCTCATAACAATACAATTTAAAGTAGCACAGTAATAACTCAATAATAAAATGCTCAGCTCGTATACAATTCCAGAAAATAAATATTTTCTTTTCAAGTATAACAGTAAAACTCAAATCTTTTACCTAAAATCATCGAAAATATGATTAAGTCTGAAATCTGTGATTTTTCTTAAAAACTTTAATGACAGATAAGAAGTTTCATTATCGGATGGCATAAGGAAAGATACTTCTTTATGCCTACATATCAAGTATGCATGTCTAATACAATGCAGCACAGTGATGAACTCATATACTCACACTCTCAGAATACTTAATCTCACTGTCTCGCATTTCACTCATCACACTAACTATTCAGCACACTCAGTCACTCGGCACTATACCGGGCAGATCCAACCCAAATATATAACAACTTGCACACAGTCACTCAGTACTGTATATGGCCAATCCAGCCCAGGGAAGATCCATCCCAAATATATATATACATATATATATATATATATATATATATATATATATATATATATAAAATAACTGACATTCAGTCACTCAGTATGGTATGGAACCAATCCAGCTCAGGGAAGATCCATCCCTCAATTTAGATAATTAGGCAAGATCCATGCCAGGGGAAAATTCATCGCAAAAATATAAATGATTCGGGCAAGATCCATGCCCAGGGAAGATCCATCCCTAAAATAAATAAATAAGGCAACTCCATGCCCTGGGAAATCCATCCCAAATATATAAATGATTCGGGCAAGATCCATGTCCAAGGAAGATCCATCCCTAATATAAATAAATAAATAAATAAATAAGGCAACTTCATGCCCTAGGAAGCCCATCCCAAACATAAATAAATAAGGTTGCTCCATGCCCTGCGAAATCTATCCCAAATATAATATCATCTGCGCTCACTATGGAGGGGTGCAGACTCCAGAGGGGCTCATTCAACCCAAACGCTATAATAAGCCAATCTGGCCTGCTGCGGCGTGCAGCCCGATCCCATAATAATAAAGCTTATAAGGCCTGTTGCGGCGTGCAGTCCCGATCCATATAATAATAACATATATAAAGCCAATATGGCATGCTACGGCGTGCACCCCGATCCCATAACTATCCTCACAATCAGACCTTGGGTCTCACTCAGTCACCAATCTCTCCAGTCTCTCGGGCTCACAATGTCATAAAACTAGCCAAAAATGATATGATGAATCAATAAATAGAAACAGAGACTGAGAGATGATATGAAATGAATGAACATGACTGAGTATGAAATTACAATTTAAACAAATAATTCAACAGCAATATGACCTCTGTGGGTCTCAATAATACCAGCATATAGCCTCAGCATTATCTTTAACATGATTCTCAGCTTAATTTCTCTAACACATGAAAGTACATGGAAAATACCAAGATTATTTGACTACACAATTTCACGGAACCAATTATGTCACAATTTCAACGGTGCACACCCACACGCTCGTTACCTAGCATGTGCCTCACCTCCAAACAAATCACATAACACGTATATTCAGGGTTCATACCCTCAGCTCCAAGTTTAAAAACGTTACTTATCTCGAACATGCCGAATCAAATCCTAAAAAGATAAAAAAAAATACGCCTGAAAATCTATTCCGTGCGTATCAACCTCCAAACGCCTTCCTATCTCCTCAATTCCAAGCCAAATGATCCGAAACTAGTTAAACAACATGCAAATTAATCAAAATATACTCCAATATTTACAATTTAAAATTTTATAAGAATTTTCAACTCCACTCGAAAAGTCAACCAAAGGTCAGCGGTGGGGCCCATGTCTTGAAATTCGACAAAAATTACAAAATCTGCACCCCCATTCAACCACGAGTCCAACCATACCAAAATTACTCAAATTCGACCACAACTCTGCCTTCAAATCTTCAATTAAAGTCTATGAAATTTTCTACCATTTTCAACCCAAAACACTAATTTGTTGATAAAAACAGGAATAGATTCATATAATTTAACCAAAACCGAGTTAAAATCACTTACCCCAATCCATATGGTGAAAATCACCTCAAAAATTACTTCAATCCGAGCTCCTTAGCTCCAAATGTGTTAAAAATGGCCGAGACTCCCATTTTAAAATCTGTCCAGGCAAGTCGCATTTGACACCTGAGACTTATAAATCGCATTTGATACCTGCGATTTGCCTCTGCCCCAGAAATCACTCATTGGAGTATTGATTTGTAGACATGCATGTGAAATATCGGAAAAAAATACTGACAGACATATAAGAATCTTGAAAAAATGTACCCACAAACAAGTGCAATAACAAAAAATTAATTTGAGAAAAAAACTTATCACAACTGAGAGCTCAGACCATAGACAAATTAGAAGAACAACATTCGGCTTTGAAAAAACCTAGTGATAGAAACTTGGATATAGGATAGAAAAAGGTGAATGAGAGGGAGGGAACATTGAAACGGGAACCGAAGTGTGAAAGAGGAGGAATTTTAGTGGGACACGTTATTTCAGGGATAAGAAAAGGCTTACAATTAACCATAAAGAGGTTTATATTCACGAAAATGCCCTTTATCGTCAAGGATACTTTCACTTATTTATATGGTTAAAAAAAAAATCATTTCAACTAACAAAATCAAGTTATTTTGCGGCATTTGAAGTTGATTCAACAAAATATTCTAAACATATGCTTTTTGAAACCATATTAAAATTTTCCTTTGTTTTCCACTATGTCGGGTAAGATCGTAAAATCAATTGGAGGGGAAAACGCTATCTAACAGAATCTTTTCATTTTTAAAATTTGGCGTGAGACCGCTGATTAAACATAAAATCATATTCATCCCATCACAAACTTGGGTTATATAGACTGAAGAAAAAAATTAGGGTTTAGCATCGAAATACCAGCTTTCTAAAAGGGAAAAAACCTCACTAAACCAATGAATGACGAAGTGCTGATAATTGAATTTGTTCAAGTAAAAAACTATATTTGTAAAATATTATTTTTTGAATTATCTATCCAGTGATTAAACTGAACTACATACTACAAAAGAATATTGGATTGAAAACTAATAATTTATTAAAATGACATATTAAAGCACCAAACAAGTGACATAACTACATAAATTAATAAAGTGGATGAAAACCATGAGATGCTAGAATTTGTAGTCATTATTTAATAAATATGCTAGTGATGTATCATATACCTAGTGAAATAGTTGAGATATCCAGGACTAGAATCTACCTTGTTACAAAGGATTACCATATATTAAAGCAAAATTTTTGCATAGTCAAAAATAAATTTAAAAAATAGCTAAGGTTGAATTTCAAAATTCGCACCAAATATTAAATTTTTCTCAAATAGCAGAAACTAGATCCAAATGTGAGTTCCCATTATTTTATTTTATTTTTTGAGATTTTTACCTACCTATACTACATATGAAACTTATTTATCCTCCCAAATCAAGTTTTGGCTTAATTACATGGTCATATATAATTTATCAATTATAAATTAGTTTTCAATGAATATCCCTTGATTGTAGCCTCTTAATTTAGTAAATCTTGAAAAATTCTCACATTTCCTTACTTACCCAGACAAATCCCAATCTTTCTAAAGGATATTCCTCTTTCTATATTTGAAATCAACCCTCTATCTACATCGATTCTATAAGATTTTTTCTTCTAAAGCTCATAATTTTCTCTAACAATGGCGAAGAAAGGGATTTATTTTTTATCGATTTGAATTTTGACATGGCTAGAGTTTGGAGCTCTTCTGGGCTTCCCCTTTCTTGTTGGTGTTCTGATGGCGAGTTAGCAGCAGATGTATATTAATTATTTGGCTGGATTGTTCGAATTAAAATTGTCAATCAATAAATTTTGAAGGTGTTTGACTCTCCACCATTGACAGCCTTCGAATCTTTCAATTCGAATTCTAATTTTCAAAAAATATTTTTTGTTTGGATTGGGTGTTATTGCAAACGATTGAAAATATTCGATGAAGTTTATGTCTCAATTTTGAGGGTATTTGATGAAGATTAGATTAGATTTGGCTGGATTTTCAGATTGATTTTCGAAGAAGGCAGAAGAACACACCACATACAAAATATATATAAATCATATACAAAAGACATATTGTATAAAATTGGTATGAAAATTGTATTTAAGTTGTATGATGTTGTAGTTTTGCTTAACTGGGTAAGAATGATGTATGTAAGTTGTAGATTATAAATGAGTTGTATACTATATAGTTAGTTGTATGAAATTTATTTTTAGTATGTATGTTATTTTAGATATATCAAATTTCGTACTAAATTTGTATGACATTTATTTTTAATTTGTATGATGTTGTACCATACATTATTCTTTTCTTAAAATAGGTAATTATGGCAAAGAGAGAGAAGAGTTGCACTAATTATGGCTTAAAATATATAACACACAACTGGAAGGAGTCTTATTTAGATGGAAGGACAATTTGGACTTCGTTCCCTTCAGTTACGCCCTTTTTCAAGCAAAGAATCCCTTAATTTATGGCATTAATAATAGGAAAGGGCTAAAATTGTCCCTCTACTATTAAAAATTAGTCACGTTTATACCCGTTTCTACTTTCCATCCAAAATCATACATACCATTAATATAGTATATAATTTTGTCCCTGGCCCTAACATATGTATAACATGGCACCGAGACCCCATAATAATTTGCCAACTAGGTAAATTTTGACCCATTCTTTTAGAAACCCATCTCACCCTTATAAAAACCCGCCCGACCCTTATAACCCGTTAATTTGTCTCATTAAAATAGTCCCAACCCGTTTTAATTGTCAAAACCTTCAGTTACCGATAGAAAAAAGGAAAGAGCTCTCACCTACCCTCTTCATTGTGCGTTCGTCTTCATCGTTGGATGTATATGAAGATGCCAATTTTCGTCTTAAAAACTGTAAATCGTCGATCCTTTGCTTTGTTTTAGATATCAACTTAAGCATATCGTCTCATTGTTTCAATTTAGAGCTAAACGTAATATAGGGTTTTCGATATTTTGTTTCTTTGACTAGGGTTTTGAACGATTCGTTTAGATATGTATTATTTTAGTTACAAGGTGTGTCTGTTTATTGTTGTTTTTGCTTGCATGTGGTTTGTTCATACTCGATTTTAAACCCTAAATTTGTTCTCGTTCTATTGTTCTTTATTACTGGAGGTGGTTTGTGGGTTATGGTTTTGTAGTGGAATGATCTCTATCTGGTATATTGATTCCTTGTTTCAGTTTAGGGTTTCAATTCTGGTGGTCCTACAAATATGGTCTTTAACAAAAAAAAGGGGTCCCTTTTGTGTTGGATTTGTTTCTTTTGCTCTGATTTTTGGGTGTTTGGTCCCCTATTTCTTATACACATGCGTTGAGTTGAGAGATAAGTGGGTCAGAATTCAGTTATTTTTTGTTTTGTTTATAGACTTGGGACATTAATTTCATACTTTATTCTGGGGTCCCCCATCATCCCTTTGTTTATTGTAGATATGTCTTGACTGACTCCTTTATGTGTGGCTGCCCACTATTCTTTTATTTCTTTATGTATCTTTGTCTCAACTTTATGTGATTCTTCTATCTTTGTTATATGGACCAAATTTGATTATTATTTTTATTTATGGTTATCCACTTTGTCAGCTTATTATATAGTATGTATAGTTCTTTTGTACTTGTGATTGTACTTTTTATTTGTATAGTGCAATTACTTTCTGCTAATTCTTTTTCACGACCCGAATTCCCTTCGTAAGATGCCGTGACGGAACCTAGTCTCTAAGACTAAGTAAGCCTAAAAAATATGCAGAATAACTAAATAATAACTTAAATAGCAAACATTAACAGCTATATAAATAAAAATTGCCGGTCAACATGTACAAATCTCAAACCCCAGTGAAATATAAGTTACAAGCTCTAGATACAGTGTGAAACGCTCCTATACATCACTATCTATAAAGATATAAAGAAATAAGAAAAAGAACATGATAGAAGGGGACTCCGAGGCCTGCGAACGCGGGCAGGTGTACCTTAAAGTCTCCAAGCAACAACTTAACACTCTAATATCGAGGCTGATAGGATGCACCTGGATCTGCACAAAAACCTGTGCAGAAACGTTGTACGAGTACACCACTATGGTACCCAATAAGTGCCAAGCCTAACCTCGGTAGAGTAGTGACGAGGTCAGGTCAGGGCCCTACTAGGACTAATAAGAAACAAGGCAGAAGATATAATGATATAATAAAAATACAGGGAAGTGTAACAATAGAAATTTACGGAAGGTAGCAACACAGAACCAAGAGGACAAATATAACACGTAAGGAAGCAGGAATCTTACAAGTTAAGGAACAACAACAACAAATAATACAGCAAGTAGAGGAAATCAACAGGGGCACTCCCGAAGTACCGCCTCGTAGTCCCAAAAGTAAACATCTCACAATCTCTCCTCACAATAACAATCCGCACGGTAGAAACCTCATGCCACAATAACAATCTGCATGGCAAAAACCTCGTGCCACAATAATAATCCGCACGGCAGGAACCTCGTGCCACAATAACAATCTGCACGGCAGAAACCTCGTGCCACAACCAAACAAATCACCTCAATAATAATCACGAAAACCAAAACATAGCAAATTAAACAATGATATTTTAGGCAAAGAATTCCACAATTAAATAAAGAATACGAAATCAGGAAAATAGGTAATTCAACTAAGCATGTTGCACCAAATTGCAAATAAGAGATCAGACACGTAGACATATGAAATTAGGCTAAACATGACGACTACATATGCTAGAGTAACTCAATTAAGGAAATAAAAGGAAACTACTTAGCAAAAACCAAAATTTCAACATTTAGACAGAGTACGCCTTGTCACCTTGCGTACACGGCCTTCACATATTGTAAATTACCATAACAGTACTAAATCCTAAGGGAATTTCCCCCACACAAGGTTAGACAAGTCACTTACGTCAAACCACGATTAATCAATCAATTAAAAGGCCTCTCCCTCGATTTTCCGACTTCAAACGGCTCAAATCTAGCCAAAGATAATTACATACTATAAATATAATTATAGGAAACTATTCTAAATAATGAAATTATGATTTCAGTAAGAATTGGAAAAATCGTCCCAAACAGTCAACTCGGAGCCATGTCTCGAAACTCGACCAAAATTACAAAAATCGAACACCCATTCGATATTGAGTCCAATTATACAAGAATTATCCAAATACGACCTCATTTAGCCTTTCAAAACCCAATAGATGAAGAAATCGAAGATAGATTAGTAAAAATTAATCAAAAACGAGTTAGGAACTCTTACCCCAACAATCCCTCAGAAATCTTCCAAAATATCGCCTAAATCCGAGCTCTCAAGTCCAAATGGTGAAAAATGACATAAACCCTCAATTTTGGAATTTTAATCCGCTGCCCAATTAAATCCTTCTTCGTGAACGTGGAAATTGCCTCGCGTTTGCGAAGTACAAAAAATGTTACTGCACAAATTCCTCTTACCTGAACGCGAGGGTCTACTCGCGAACGCGATGACCAGTGATCCCAGGCCCCCGCGAACGTGTAGGCCAACGCGTGAGGTCCACCCAGCCATTTCTCTTCTTCGCGAACGTGTGACACAGTACGCGATCGCATAGCACCAAGACCTGACCCCTTCATGAACGCGTGGCCATCTTCGCGAACGCGAAGGGTAAATTCTAGCCATCTCTGAAGACTCTATGCGAATGTGAGAACACCTTTGCGAACGCGTAGAAGGAAACCAGAAACACCAGATTTCAGTAATCATAAAGTTCCAAAATGCGCCGAATATAGTCCAAATCACACCCGAGGCCCTTGGGACCTCAGCCAATTATACCAACAAGTCCTAAAATATCATACGAACTTAGTCGATCCTTCAAATCACATCAAACATTGCTAAAACCAAGAATTGTACATCGATCCAAGCCTAATGAACTTTTGAACTCCTAACTTCTATATTTGATGTGGAACCTTATCAAATCAAGTCCGATTGACCTCAAACTTTGCAGACAAGTCACATTTAACATTACAAACCTACTCCAACTTTTGGAATCAAAATCGGACCCCGATATCAAAAAGTCCACTCCTAATCAAACTTTCCAAAAATCTTCCAATTTTCTAACTTACGCCAATTAACGTCGATATGACATACGGACCTCTAAATCAACATCAGGATTCGCTCCTAAGACTAAAATTACCATGCTAAGCTCTTGGAACCAACAAAACTCTATCCCAAAGTTGTCTTCATACAAGTCAAACTACGGTCAACTCCTACGACTTAGACTTCCAATTTAGGGACTATTCGCTCAAACTCTCCCGAACCCGACACCAATCACTTGGGCAGGTCAAGTAACCACAAAATAAAATAGAGGGAGCAATAAATACGGGATCGAGGCTCACACTCTCAAAACGATCGGCCAGGTCGTTACATCTTTTTCCCTTGCTTATTTTCCAGCTTATATGCAATGGTCTTATTGTATCTGATCTTTCATTATGGTGGTGATTGGATATATAGTCCATAAGTGTTATACTCAAGGAAGTTTGTGCACACTGTTAAAGGTTATGACTCTGACCTACTATCTTACAACTATTTAGTAAATGAATTTACTTCTAAGTTGGGGTTTATTATAGTTCAACAAGTAATTGTGAATGGGCCTTCTGGTAGATATTATGAAATAGAGAGTGATCAAGGTGTTAGGAGTCTATTGTCTTTGGTCAGTGATAAGTTTAATGTTATTAACTTCTTTGATGTAGATGAGTGTGAGTTAAGTATTAATGTTCATAATATAGTCCAACATATTGAGTCATACACATCAGAACTTGGGGCTGCTACTAACTGTAGTTCAAATGACAATGAAGAACATGTCTCTCATTCTTCTGATTCTTCAAATTGTTCAGATATTGATTCTGATTCATTAGAAAGACTTCATACACAAAAAGAGAAGAAGATATCTGATAAGTTTGCTGATTATAAGGAGTTACACAAGTCCATGACATTCAAAGACATTCCAGAAGCTAGAAAATTCATCAACATGTATTCCCTTGCTAATGGTTATGGGTTAAAACAACTCAAGAGTTGCCCCCAAAGGCTTATGTACAGATGTTTAGATGAAGAATGTCCCTTTGTTTGTCATATTTCTAAAGACTCTAAAGGTCCTGGCGTTAAATTTAAGACTTTAAGGAAAGAACACAAGTGTAATATTGCATGTGATAACCACAGGGTAGATGCAAAACTATAGCTACTTACTTTAAGAGAGGGTTACAAAATAATCCTAAAATTAAAATTAAGGAGATGATGTCCAGTGTAAAAGCTACATTTAACATCAATGTTAGTCATTCAAAATGTAAGAGAGCCAAGAGAATGATCCTGGAGAAAATGGATGGTAGTTTTGCAGATGATTATAACAAGCTTGAGGCTTATGCTAATGAATTAAGGTCTAGTAATCCGGGAACTGATGTGATGATTAACATATCAAAAGATGCACTTAGTGAAGGAAAAATAAGATTTTAAAGAATGTATATATACTTTCATGCATTGAAAATGGGGGTTTAAGAGTGCATTGAGACCATTTATTGGCTTGGATGGAACTTTTTTGAAAGGGAAATGCGAGGATCAACTGTTAGTAGTCGTTGCTCAAGACTCCATGAGGCACTTTTATTCCCTAGCTTGGGCTGTTGTTGATAAAGAAACTTAAGTTACATGGAGTTGGTTTTAAAGACTAATACAACATTCGTTGGACCTCAAAATGGAGAAGGGATCACATTTATATCAGAAATGCAGAAGGTATGAACCTAACAGTTTAACCTAATTTTGTTTGTAATATATTTATGTATTTACTGATGCATCTCTTTTTTGTTTTCTCATTTTCAGGGTTTGATTGATTCAGTCCAGTTGGTTCTTCCTGTGGCATATGATAGATATTATGTAAGACACATAGAGGCAAATTGGTGCAAAAGATGGGACATGTGGAATATAAGAAGTACCTCTAGTGGGCTGCATGGAGCACTTATGAAGAAGATTTTAAAGACCAATTGAGGAATATGGGACAAGTGGATAAAGATGGTAAGGATGTTGTTGAAGATTTGATGAGGTACCCACCCCAAAGTTGGAATAAAGCATACTTTGACATTGTTTGCAAGAACTACTCAATGGACAACAACCTAATTGAGTCCTTCAATTCATGGATAAAGGAAGCAAGATTCAAGCCAATTATCAAGATACTTGAGAATATTAGAGTAAAGGTTATGAACATGCTAAGGGAACATGAATCTGCTGTAATGACATGGAGTAATGACTTCAATCCCCAAACCATGCAATTGTATAGCTAATACTTAAAAATTGGAAAAAAGTGTCATGTTCGTTCCAATGGTCAGGAAGGGTATCAAGTGAGTGAAGATGGTGAAAGATACACAGTGAATATGGTAATGAAGAGAAGCACATGTAGGACATGGGACCTGAACGGAATCCCATTTCCTCGTGCAATCAAAGCAATACAACACAGCAAAATAAATCCGCTGACTAAAATACACTGGTGGTACACCAAAGAGGCCTATCTCTTAACCTATTCACATAAGCTACAACGAGTAAGGGGAGAAAATTTTTGGAAGGTAGAAACATCTCATGCAATGGATCCACCATAATTTGTGAAGATGGATGACAGGCCTAAAGTCAAAAGAACAAGAGAAAAAAATGAACCAATCAACAGACAAAGTGAATGGATGCAGTCTAGGAAAGGGAGGATAATGAAGTGTTCCACATATGGACAACATGGACATAATGCTAGGGGATGTGCAAGGATAACATTCTTTATTTTCAACTTCTATCTATTCTGTTTTTACTGATTTACTCTAACTATGTCTATTATGTTTCTTTTGTTAAATAGCATTCCAAGGGAAAGCAACCAATGGCAAGTAAGAAAAAGGACAAGCAGGCAAAGAGACAAAGATGTTTAAGAGATGAAGACAATAATGATGAACATCACATGTCACCACTCGTTGCAAATATACCAATTGAGGAGGAAATACAACTTTTAGCACCACAGCTCAGTCAAGGAAATCAGTCAAGTCATCCAGTTCAAGACACAAACTTTTAGTTCATGCCAATTGCTTCAATGCAACGAAAACTTCCCAACAACATTGTCCTTCCAGATTTTGAATTTTCTTAGTTTGATTCAGATTCTGCCCCAGATATTAGGCCAAGGAGTTTCTCTGAAGAGAAGGACAAGACTGCTTATGAGACAGCAAAGAACTATACCACCTATAACAAGGACCATTAACTTTGTTGGTGGTTCGTCTGGTGTGAGTGTGCCCTCAAAACTACCATAGTCAGCTAAGAATCTCACATGGAACGGTAAGAAAGCTATAATAGAAAATCAACTTCAAAAGATGGCTAAGATAAAGACAAGAAAGGGTAATGGCAAGTCACAAAACTAATGTGACTTGAACTAAAGGTAGACAGTCAGTTAAGTGGTGAAAGTTTTTGTAAATTTTAACTTTAGAAGGCTTGTAATTACTGCTATGACAGTACAATTGTTAATTTGCTGGTGGATATAATTACTGCTATGACAGTACATTTATTTTTGTGCTTGGCTGTATGGACTTCTATGAAGTCCATTATGTGAATGTTATGACAGTTGGTGTTATAAAGTTGGTGATGTACTATGTCAGTTGTTATTATGAATTTTTGACAATGTTAGTAAATTTTGAACAGTTTGTGGTATGAATTTCCAAGTTCATCATGTTTCCTTTATTTTGATATTCATTATCTTATTCATTGTCTTCTTATTAATAAATATTGAACACATAAGGATATGGTATAGATGTAACTGCTGCTATAGCAGGTGTTTGTGCAGAGTAACACCTACCAATTCAAAGTGGAGAATGCTAAAAATCGAAGCCTCATATTCATTTACCATTTTAGGCAAAAAACAGAAGCATCATACTATTACATCTCCAATTGGAGTATCATTCTAAGGGCGTAAATCAATACATGCTAATAAAATATACATCTCTAGATTCTTAAGAAACTAGTTCCCTAATTCACTAAGCAAAGATGTCAATTCACTACACAAAGAGAGGGCTGAACTAACACAATAATAATCAACTAAACAAAGAAGAACCATAATGAAATCTACTTCCTTATCCAGGCGGCAAAGAATCCAACAAACATCAATTGTATAACTCTTTCTTCCAACTTTTTGACTTTAGTAGATTCAGATTTGTTCATGGATTCCATGTCAATTACTTTTTCCCTCAACTTGTCTCTTTCAATCGTAGCTACATTGAAAGACGACGTTAATTCTCTTATTTCAAGCTGGGAACCATCCGCGGATATTTCATCTTCCCATTCGAAATAACCACATGAATTATTCTGCCAAATAACCATTTAAAAGATTCAACTTTCAAATCAAAACAACTAGAGATAGTAGAAAGATTAGACATATTAACATAAAAAACTTATCTCAGGCCGTGGACATTTATAAAATTTTCTACCGAGGTTAGCTGGAGTGGTTGATGTGAAATGGTTGGCAATGATACCACATCGATACCTTCTCTAAGAGGAAGTACTACTCTGCAACATTGAATCTCACCTGAGAGGACAAAGTAGAGCAAACGAGAGGAAAGGGAATTTTATGCCTGAACCCTAGTTCTAAAAGAATGGGTCAAGATTTGCCTAGCTAGCAAATTATTATAGGGGTCCCGATGCCATAGTCCCGGTGCCATAGTAAACATCTGTTAGGGTTAGGAGCAAAATTATATACTATATTAACGATAAGTAATTGATGGAAAGTAGAAACGGGTATAAACGTGACTAATTTTCGATAGTATATGGACAATTTTAGCCTTTTTCCCATTAATAATGGATTGTATATAAATTGTACGAAAATTTTTTTTAGAACAGTTAATATACAAATTTTGAACAATTTTGATAAATAAGTTCAAATATCGTATATGAAGGATTTTTGTTTAAAAACTATTCCCGTTAAATCTAACTAGCACAGTTTGTCAATACTCGACAAGGATAAAAAATACGAGGTTTCGACAAGCTTAATAGCTCAAGAGTATATTTCGGTGACTAATTTAGACCTGCTCCAAACATAAGAGACCTTTTTGTCATTTATCCAACCTATCACACGGAGTACTACTTACAGTGTCGCGCAGACGACATTAAAGCTTTCTTAAAACCCTTCCCGCTCTTAAACCTGCAGGGCTTTAGCTTTTCTCGTTCTGTCCCGTCAAATCTTTTGGGTATTCTGAATATGGAGATTGACGAGGGCACATCTCCCAGCTATTTTGACCCTGAAAATCTCAGTACAAGAGAGCGTTTCCGTCGATATGGGTATATATCTATTTCAGCAATTTCAAGTTTTGCCATTTCAACCTTTTTACCAATAAGCTTGTCTTTTTCTTTTCTCTTGCGTCTATATAGATTGTAATTGATCAAACTAGTTGAAATTAAAGTTTAGTTTTTTTTTTTTTTGGTTACACTTGCACTAGCTTCCATCTTTGCTTAGGTTAGAGAGGCTCACAAGTGTGAGATTTAGAAAACCTCTAGGGTTTGAAAACCTTTATATATTTTTAGTATTGGAATACGATGAGTTCCAATTGAGCGGACCGAATACAAATGAAGTGGGAGGGGATCTATCTCAGGCAAATTCCATCCGGCAAAGTTTTGGTGGGTAGAGTTACTCGATACCTATGCTGGTGGGAGGTAGCAGATACCCGATGGATAGTCGAGGCACGTGCAAGCTGGCTCGGAAACTACCATCATAAAAAAATATAGATGATTGGTTTAACTGTCCTCTAACTAGTTTGGGATTGAGGTATAGTTGATTGATTGATGACTGTCAATTGGTGTATGCTTAGCTTCTGCAACAGCTATTAGTGCATTATAATGAAGTAGGAAATTTTGAACCTCTGGGGGCCTGGGTGTTTTTCCTATTATGGGGTTCGACTCATTCTAGTAGTTATAATATTCGACTCATAATCACCACTAAGGGAGTGTGGTGGATTGTCTGGATCACTTAAACTTTTAATCAGAGGTCTCTGGTTCGAGCCTTGAGAACGAAGAACCTTTACTTAGGTAGCACTTTAACACCTTGGTGGGTTTACCAGGTATGAAATTGGATTTGACCAAAAAAGAAGAGATGTTCAGCTCATAATATTTTTTGTGGGAAAGCTCACAGTTAATTTTAGGAAAAGAGAGTGGGCATGCTAGAGTGACGCAGTTGTTGGTAGAGTCAGATTTAGAATCTTTACTTAGTCGATGTGAAGTACCACTGCATTCACTATTCCTGTGTGACAATGAGTGCAGAATTAGTAGAAATATATATTTTTTTAAATTCTAATTATATGTGCTCCCCCTGTCTCTACCTTCACAAGGTAGGGGTAAGGTTTGCGTACACACTATCCTTTCAAATTCCTCTTGGTGAGAGTATACTGGGTTTGTTGTTGTTGTTGTTGTTGTTGTTCTTACCTTGGCCACTACTCCTGCGGGACAATGAGTACGGACTTAGGAGAATTATCATGAGGTATGTATATATACATATATACTATATTTTTGATGGAGTTTCTTTACTGGCATCAAATAGATGCTAAGTATACAAAAGAGGTATTGTTAGCTCCATGTATATTGTATATCATGTATACAAACACAGTCCTATTGCTGAAGCCTAGGTTTGGCACTTGTTCTTGGTTCTGTATTTATTCACCTTACCAAATTCTTGCTGTAGCATTCAAGTTTTCTGCCTCTCCATAACTTTGAACCGATGGCCGGATATCAAATTGAATATCTTGTTGCACCTGTTTAGTCCTTTGGGTCAATTTCCCTCAGTAGACCTTTAACAGAAGAGGCAGTTCACACATAAGTGAACACAAATCCGTGGCAAGAGACATTTGGACGTACCAATCGAGCATGCCAGTGCGGGAGAGCAAATTGGCAGACGGTGTACACCTTTCAATATTGCGAACACGCAAAAAACTCAGAACAGCTTGACTATTGTCTTCAAAATTCTTTGGAGATAGTTGTATAATGAATGCTGAAACCCCCCCCCAAACAAAACAATTAAAGAAAGATAAATGAACTAATAGTCTAATACTATTGGATACTCCTATTATTTTACAAGAGCATGTGTATTTCTGTATAGTGGACATGGAGCAGATATTTTTCTGAAAGTATTTAGAGTATGGTAGTTGAAGGTCCCTTTGCTTATATTTCTGTAGTAACTATATGCTGTTTCATAGCATCGGCAATGGTTTTTATGGGCTTGGCATCTACTTTAGTTTGTGTGTGTGTATTTAAAATTTTTGTAAATTCACACCGCATTGAAGCATTGCTACGATGCACAGGAAAAGGAGTTCAGGTTCAAGCCTATCTCCTCATCGGGAAAGATCTACTGCTAGGGTCAGTGAGGTTAGATCGAATGGAGCACTTTTTATGGAGAACATCAAACAAGAAGTTGAAAGTATTGATGCTGATGTAACACCTTCTCGAATACAAACTGCCTTTAAGAGTAGACCATCTCTTGATAGCCATGGGATATTAGAGACAGATACTGATTTGATTTGTCGAGGTGGAAGTATTTCCCTTAGAACTTGCAAGGAGGAGCATGATGCATCACCAGACAGTGGAGACTCAACATTTTCTTTATTTGCTTCTCTACTGGATTCAGCTCTTCAAGGTGCTTATTAGTAAAATTGTATTGACCTAATATAACCTTATTTACAGCAGCGCAAGGTGGCATTCTTTGATCAACAGAAAGTGCTTGGGTGATGATTTGGATTGTCGTTAGTATGTAGCTTACATTTTGAAAATACCCTTGGGCTCCCAACACTAATTATCCATTTACACTTCTTACATTTAATGATATTTGTGAGATGGGTTTAGAGAAATGGGATTGCTTGGTGCAAGTGATGTCTTGGGTTCCACTTTCCCCATTATGTCTTGAATTTTGATGTTTAGAGAAAAAAACTGTGATTCTAATTTTTACTTTACCTTACCCAAATAAAATTGATTCTAGTTTTTTGGGATTGAGGTGTAGTGGATTGATTGATTAATTGATTTTTTTAGGAATAAAAGGAATTGCTTATCATGAATATCTATATGCAGATTGAGAAGTGGAGAGGCATGAGATATATTTGTAAGCTCTGTATAGTTATATTGTGTAACTAACTTGTGTTCATGAGGTTTTGCTTTGATATTTTCTGCATGCTTATCACTAAGATTCATAGGCTAAAAGAACTAGTGTAATATTTTTCTTACTGTGTGGTTATGATCTTTTCTGGTTAAATCTTGTATCCAAATTGTCTACATTTCTAGTAACTTACGCAGATCTGATGTTAAAGTTTACATGTCAAGATCATTAATCTTTATGTTGATTGGTACTTGAATTATTCATAATCTTTGGATTTTTTCCCTATATTTATAAGGATGGCATGCTATGCTTTCTGTAGAAGCTGGATTCAATAGGAAAATGAGAGAGAGCCAGACAGGACAATCGTGGAATTAAATTTTTGTTGAGACCTAATAATCTTCTCTCTTTTGCGTGGGTTTGTGCATGTGAAATAGAGAAAATTTTGAATTTTGCTCTTTCTGTTTTTAAAACAAACTTCAATTTTTTTGGTTCTCTCACTCTTTTACAGATAGGACATGTTGGGTTGTATATATGCCCTGAATTGGGCTTTGGAAGACTTTTTTTTACCCACCCCACCCCATCAGGAGGACCAATAGTGTTCGCACTTACCCTCCAACGTGATTCGAACCCTCAACCTACTGGTTGATGGCGGAGTTGCACAACCACTAGAGCAAGCCTCTCTTGTCAGCTTTGGAAGATTTGAACTTTGGAGATTTGGACATTATGCAGTGTAGACGAATTTACCAGTTTTCAGGAGAAAGTTCTCTTAGTATGCCATGAATGAGGGAAAATATTTTAAAAATTGATACCTAACAGTTTCTGTTTCTATGTGGTGTAGGGTTAATTTCTATCCCCGACTTGATATTACATTTTGAGAATTGTTGCCGTGACGTCTCAGAATCAATTAGGTGTGTATGCTGCTCCTCTTTGTCTGCTCACTGGCCTTAGCTTAGAATTCTGTTTATTGGAGCTGACCTCTATCTTATATATCTGCATCTTCTTGATGCCATTAATGAAATCTACTTACTTCATAAAAAAGGTATTTCTGTTGCGCTGTATCATATGTGCATTTTATCCCAATTTGACTGTCTCTATTTGACTGTTTATGGCTATTAATACGAGAGCTGACAATGTGTTGTTTACTGTTAACTGGGAAAAATATGAGTGCCACAAGTTACATTTTGATTCTATAGTAATAAGAAGTAGATGAGTGTTTTACTGATATAAAATAAAAATAAAAGGAAAGACATGAATTGTTGTTTGCTGGAAATGTTCTGCACTGGATTTTAGTTGAAATAAGCTAAAAAGAAAGGTGGACATTCAATTCATCTGTAATATATGAAGAATATGCTAGTTTAGATTATGTCTTTGTTAGCTTTTGTAGTTATCGTTAGTGCACCTTTTTTGCTCCAAAAATTCTCGAGTATCTTCAATTACATGCTGAGTTCTTTGAAGTGATTGACAATCTCAAATCCCTGCCTCAGAAGTATTTTACATCCTTTTAAACTTCTGCAAAAGCTGGATAAACTTCTGTCGAAGTTAGTCCAGATCAAAACTAGGATCTCGTAGTTGGGTTGACATTCCTCCCACAAGATGACACTAAGAGAGTCCACCAAGTCTTAGACTAGTTTTGCCATTTTGGTCCAAAGAGCTCTTTGTCAATCAACCTTATTTTCTTCTTTGCCACATGTTGCCCCCTTTTTGCAATCATTTAAATCTGTTGTGATTTGGAGTATAACTACTCTTTAAAAATGATTTTCCAGCTCTTGTGCTCCTCCTGTAGTTTAAAATAAAAGAAAAAGTTAATATCTTGGTTAAACGTGTAGATATTCCTGATTTGCTTGTTCCTATATGTGTATCCGTCCAATTGGATTGTGGAAGTCTTCTGAATTAGCACATTAGTCTTCCAAGTTTTATTTGACTTTAGTAAGTCTTTCATATTTCGGTGTATCAATCTGGCTTTTCCAACAAGCCAGGGTAATAAAAATATGTGCTCTGACTAGTAGCAGAGAAACTGCTCTCCTTAGTAAATATCTTACAAAGACCTCAAATAACAGCAAGTCCTTTTCATGTTTTCCCTTTTGCCGCCTTTCCACCTTATTGTCTAACCATTATACAATTTCACCTGCAACTACCACTGTGAAGCGCTCTTATATTATTTGACTGATTTTCCACCTGTAAATAATCTTTAGTTTTCTTCAATCGGTAATTTTTCATTATGAAAAAGAGAATTTTTAGTGGTTGTAATGACTAAAATAGTAAAACAACAGAAACTAAGATGCCAAATTTGTGAAATCTATGGTGTTTGCCAACATCTCCAATGCTATTGTGAACTTTGTAGTGTAGTCCCAGATAGAGGATATATCTATTGTGTTTTCATGTGAGACTGCAATTTCTTGTGCTCTTTTCCTGTAGGTATGGTTCTAATGAAATGCACAGAGTTATGGAGGACAAATTGATGAGACAAAAGGCACGGATTTTGCTTGACGAGGCAGCTTCATGGTCGCTCTTGTGGCATCTTTATGGAAAAGGAAATAAGTCGTCAACCTTTTAATACCTATGTTCTTAAGTTATCACTAGAAAGTCTTGCCGCTTCTTACTTTGGCAGTGAGAAAATTTTGTGTGTCTTCGGGCATAGTTGTTACTCCATTTGTCTTAATTCATATGATTCGAATTAACTTTTTGATTTTTAACTTTTCGGTTATGATATTTCTTTTTAAATTTTCAATTATCATGAAAATCTAATCATTTATTGTAGATAATATTCTCAATGTAGTTTTTGAAGTGTCTAAGATTCAATTTGGAAATGCTGTACTTGGTTAAGAAAATGATGCAATTTGGAAATATGAACTAATGGACGTTATTTTCAACTTAAAACTTGATAATTTTGATGACAACTCAAATTGTCATATTAAGGGAATCGAAGGAATTCTTTTCTTTCATCTACATCATTATAAAAAATATAACAGTGTGTGTGCACAATTGACACTTGTAGATAGCCTTTTGGTGTAGTATTAGAATTCATGTAAATCTTGTAACGGTTGAATAATGTAGATCTTTCATTTCCTTGTATGTTGACAAAAGGAGTTTCATGTTCTTTCTAAATATACTCTGCATTTGGCTCTTGAAAAGAGGTTGTGGACATGAGTCACTTTTAAATGTGTAGTAAATCTTTGATTTTCTTGTGGGAAGCAGTTCACTAATGTCAATTATTTGCTGGATCTCTTTTTGTTGTGTTTCAGCAATTTTACTGCATAAAGTTTTCATAATGAGCAGAAAATAGTTTCCTGCTCAGGTTCATTTGCTAGATGTTTATTGTTATTTAAATTGAACATTTCATCCTCTTGCAGGAAATGAAGAACTTCCTGAAGACCTTATCCTGGTGATGCATCTTTAGTTGTTAACAGAGTAGTAGTGTTGCTGTTAATGTGTTTGGTTTCTTTTATGTTTAATTTTTATTTGTCATACAATGTTCTTTGCAGTTGCCAACTACTTCACACTTGGAAGCTTGCCAATTTGTAGTGAAGAATCATACTGCACAACTGTGCCTCCGAATTGTTCAGTGGCTTGAAGGATTAGCCTCCAAAGCCCTTGATTTGGATAGAAAGGTAATGAATTAGTATATGATAATTTTATTTCTTGCAGTTTTTTCATTTTTGGCGGTTTTCCCTATCTGTTCGTTCTTATGCCTTGAAATCAATCAAACACATAATTTAACAGGGGTGTTAATAAATCCTTTTGCAGTTTTACATGTCTGGGTTGATTATAAATATTTATGACATTGTTTTGTGCATCTCATACTGCTTCCTGGATAGTTGAATGTGGATGATTGAGGTGAAACTTGATGCTTACTGTGATGAAATGGTGTCATAGATATCCAAAAAAGGGGAAAAATATAGTTTCACCGTTTTATCTGATGTCCCCGAAGGGAAAAATGGTAGCACTGTCATGTTATAGCAGAACGATCTCAGTCTATGCCACTAAACCAATGATTGCCATTTTTGGTTAATCATGTTTCCTGGTTTGTTCTTATAATTAAGGTGTAATGTTCCAGAACATAGTACCACTATTGTTTAGTGTTTCTATAGAATTTTAAGGTGTTTCTGCCGATTTGTTTTTGGAACATATTCCATTTTTTGAAATATATCTCTGCAAGCTTTAAAATGTACATTAGAGAAGTGCGCACACTTGGGCAGATCCCTAGAAACCTAATTGGTTCTAAGTTTTGATCTTTATATGTAAATGTGGAAGCACTCTAGCTGTTGTGAAGAAAATGGACCTTGGACCTAATTTAACCTCGAAAATTTGCTCATGAGGTGAGGAGCGTCCAAGACCATATCTAGGACTCATGCACATGATTGTCTATTGTTGCACTATACACCCCCTGCACATCCATTGTTGAATATCTGAGCATGGAATAATATAATATTGGGACCCGACATTGCGTAACCAAACATTAGATTAGTCTTGTCTTAACCATATTAGGAACACGGACCTTGTACCTAAATCAGCCCCCAAAATTAGTTCATCTGGTGAGGAGATCACATTTCTAAGATCATATAGGGCGATGCTGGCTTATATACTTGACCAATGTAGGACTCAACAGCCTAACATAAGTTTCATCTTCCTTTTTTTCTAAACTTTGTGCGATTTATCTATTAAAGATTTTTTTTTAATTTCTGGGATGTGTAAATCAATCAATCAGCTAAATCTCAAATGCGAATTAGCTGGCTGCATTAGGGCCCGTTTTGCCACAAAAAAGATTTCATTTTTTGCGGAAAGTTTTCACTTTTTTCTGGAATCAGTGTTTGGCCATGAAAATTTCAAATTTCACTTGAAATTGAATATCGAAGTTTTCCGGAAATTTGAAAAACTCCAAAAAGCTGTTTTTCAAAATTTTCACTTCAAATCACTCCCAAAAATTCAAAAACAACTCCAAATTGTATTCCTATTCAAACAAAACTCTAATTTTCAAAAAACCTTTTTTCGCTTGAATTTTTTTTCATTTTTTCCGGATTTTCATAATTCTTATGCCTGCATAAAGTATTGAAAAACTGCCCACGATGGAGGTGAGAGTTTCCAAAATGATTTTTTCAGCTAAAAAATTTTTGGTTGTAAAGACGCACTAAATTCTCAGAAAACCTATCAAGAATCTATATTATTATATTAAAAGCCCGAAGGCCCTTACGAAATATCATTCTCCTTTATTACCCTTTTAAAATAGCTTTCATATTAGATAAAATTGTAATTTAGTTACTTTCTTAATACTTAGTTCATTTAAATCACCTTAAATTTTGGTTATTAAAACTTTCCTTATTGAACTAAGTAAAAATCCTAATTTTTAGATTTTAGCCGTCACAAACATGTAAGATATTAATTAAATCAAAACTAAAGTGAGTATTTACCATCCAAAGCAAAGTTAACTTCCATGTTAGAATCATCCCTCGACAAATTTAAAAGAAAACAAGAGAAAGACTTTGAATAATACCATTATTTAAAAAATGTGAATGAACTAATTTCCACATTCTAAATTCAGTTATGAATTTACCATTGTTAATATTTTTGAACGTTTTGTCATTCTATTTAATTAAAAAGGATTTTCCTACCCTTCAAAGTATATTTCATATTAGACAAAATTATGATTTTTTTAAAATTTTCTAAGATTTAGGACTTTAAATTCAACTAAAAATAAGATTAGGATTTTAGAATTAAATATTAGAAAGATAATCAGTTGGATAACTCAAAGAATCACCTAAAATTAATTACTGCCAAAAGTGTTCCAATCAGCTGAACTCAAGTAATGTGTAACTAAAATATTATCAACGAATAACTTTTAAATAGTTAAATGTAATTCTATTTTATAAATAAAAAACTCTTAAAATATTTATGCAGATAAAATTAATATTTAAACACTATTGTAATGATTTCAATGAATACACATTAAATCTAAATGAAATGTTGATAGACTTTTATATCTTTTGAGGAATATAATATTGGGAATTATATTATATTCTGATACACTTTAGTTGGATAATACAATAATAATCATCGATTTTTTACGATGATCATTTTATTTCTTACTAAAAATAAATTTGGTTGGGTTTTAATATTACCCATCCAATTAAATTCTTCATATGATAACTAAACCTAACAATGTGGAGTCTCTTTTTATTTCTCGTATTTTCTGATTTGAGTTTCAATATGAATAAGATGAATTCATATATTAGATACTTGAGTTGATTTGAGTTTCAATAGGAATACGATGAATTCATATATTAGATACTTGAGTAAAGAGAATACCGTTTTTAAATCCATGAAGAACATGTATTATTGCATGATATGTGAATACAAGTCAATATATTAGTTATTCTACTATGTCTATGCTACTAAAATAAATGCACAACTAATATATCGAAGTTATCATAAGGCATTAGAGTATGACATAGTTTTTTCCTTTATAAAGTTGGCTAAATATAATCAATATTCATTATTGCTTTTTAATATTTTTTTTTATAATTCAATCATATAGTTTAATAATATTTGTGTGATTTAAAAAAAAATTTTACTCATTGATATGGGGTGCACGCACAATGCGCGTATCGTAAAACTAGTCAACAAAATTATACTTCTTTGTCCTCGGTCCTTCGGCTCGTCCAAGCTGTGTCTGTTAGGTCTTGTACTTGGTTTGTACCTAATCTGGTGAAATTTTTTAGGTAAAGCTTTGTTTGAGTCAATCCGAGGTCTCTTGGTTTGTTAACCTGCATTATGGTTGAATTATGGTGAGAAGTGTGGTATTCTTTAGAGTGGACTTCACTGAGGAAATCATTAAAGAAGCTTATCTGTGGGAGTAAAGGTAAATAGTCTAAGGTTTGTCACTCTGACCAAGGAATATGTGGGGAGTAAACATAAATATACTAAGGTACATCGACTAAGGAAGATGATTGGTAGTGTCTTCATGACTACTGTAGGGAGGCTGCATTGATATTTTTGCTCTATTTGTACACACTGATTGTTCTTTTATCAGCAGCATTATGGTTCTTTTGGTGTTAAAAAGGGTAAAAAGTGTGAAAGGGCCAAGATCTGTTGGGCAAGTGCAACTAAAGCACTTGGTTTCGTTGCAAAGTGCAACTAAAGCACTTGGTTTAATGAAGGAACACACAGATGAAATAATGAAAGTAATGTGTAACACAAGGAAAAAATGGGTATTTAGAAAACACAAATAACAATTATATAGGCAAAAGAACTGGAAAAAAATGCAATTTAGTGAAGCATCAATAAGTCAATTATACCTCATTCTCAAATTATTCGACATCGACTTTATAAATGCTGTGTCCATTCATCTGGATTTAGCGTAACATAAAAGCGCTGCCCGGTGCACGAAGCATCTGAATATTTTATATTCTGGGATATTTTATCAGCTTCTTAAGTTCTTAGATTGGGGTGGATGCAATGTGCAGGAGCTATATCATTTTTTTATACTTAAATGCATCCTTTGGATGTTGATTGAATGAAATTCTAAATTACCTGATAGAAAGAAGAATCTTATTTTATATGACCAGTCGTTAACATTTGCATTGACGACGTTCCTTAACTATCTGTATATAGTTTATATTTATTATGTGAACCACCCTCTTTAAGACAACCTTTAGGTGGTGAGGCGCACTCCTCCGAGTTTTGGTGTCAGTATCATAGCGCCAGCTAGATTAGGCGAATCACCAAGCTGAGTTGCACCTAGCTTTAGAGCGCCTTCAATCATCGGGTTATCTGTTGGCATTCCTAGTCTTTGATAGTAGGTTCTTTCTTTCCCTCACGATTCCACGAACTGTAGTTCTGCCACCAGTAGAATGTGACTGTCCAACTGTTGTTATTTATGCTTGCGGACAAAGAAAAGTATAATTTTCACATAGTGTAGGCATTGCATTCAACATTAACAAGTGAAGTATGGCTTGGTGGAGAGACAACCAATTAGCTGGAAGGAAATTATTGTGCCCTACATGTTGCAGTTTCCCAAATTGAATTGGCATGGCCAGCTTTCAAGTTTAAATTTTGTTGGTCTTTGGTTTCTATTTTCTTCCTTGAACGTATGCATTAGCCAGCATAGCAGGGATTGATCTTCACCTCAAAAGGTAATTTTTTTTGATGAAGTAAGTACTTGTCATTGAATGGGATCAAGAAGATGCAAAATAAGTACAAAAGAGATGATAACGGCAGCTCCAAAATACAAAAGATCAGGGAGCCAGCAAAATCCAAAAGGTTTGAGAAAATTCCAACTGTATAGATTAACTAAACATGAGCCCTTCAAAGTGTGAGTTGGAGTTGAGATTCCATCAAAATATCTGCGGTTCCTTTCGTTCCAAATACACCAAAAGATAGTAGCTGGGATTGTTCTCCAGATTTTCTTGATGGCTTTGTCAACTCCGCAAGAGTTCCAGTATACATAGACTTCCGTTGGAGACTGGGGTTGCATCCAATTCAGTCCAAAAATAGAGAAAAAAATTCCACAACTCTGTTGCAACTGGGCAGTGAAGAAAGAGGTGACTGATGGACTCCAGATTCTGATGACACATATAACACCTGTTGACCGGTGGGATGCTTCTTCTACAAAGATTGTCTTGAGTTAGACAGGCATTGTTTATGACAATCCATGCGAAGCACATCACCTTGGTGGGAAGTCTTGTTCTCCATATGAACTTCCAAGGCCCGTTTTCAATTATGCCATTATGGGCACTTAGATGGTAATAGCATGTTTTAACTGTGAAAATACCCCTGCTTTAGTTGGCGCATGACATTCTATCAACTCTGACTCTTCTATGTTGTGACCTTCAACTGAAGCAATAGGGCAAGGAGGTCATCACACTCCCAATCTGGTAAATTCCTTCTAAAAGTAATGTTCCATGTGTTGCCCTCTCTATTCTCAGCGATAGTTGAATCAGGATTGCAGGCAATTAATGCTAGTACAGGATGAGAGTCTTTCAAAGCATTGCTTCCCAGCCACTTGTCCTTCTAGAATATGACATGAGTTCCATTACCCACCTTATAGGACATGTTCTGGAAGAATTCATTCTTGTAACTGGAAATGAGCTTCCATAGGCCAGTGCCATGAGCTGTTGTAGCCATTTTCGTGCACCAGTTATTCTGAGCCCCATACTTAGCATTGATAACCTCTTTCCAATAGCCAGGTTCATGTTGCCCATATCTCTAGATCCATTTGGAGAGCATGCTTTTGTTGTGCAGCTTGAGGTCTCTTATGCCTAGGCCTCCCAATGTCTTAGGGTAGGTAACCTTGTTCCATTTTACCAATTGATGTGTTTGGCTACTCCCTTACCATACAAATGATCTCCTAATTCTGTCAATCTTCTTGAGGACTAAACTTGGCATAGGGAAAAGAGTCATGGTATGTTGGTATGCTGTCAAGCACACTATTAATCAGTGCAAGTCTTCCTCCCATGGATAAGTATTGCATTTGCCAAGAAGCCAATCTCTTCTCAAACTTCTCAATAATGCCATCAGATCCCTGTTGCCTTGAATTTTGCTCCCAATGGTAGTCCCAAATAAGAAGCAGGAAAGGTGCCAATGCTACAACTTAGAATACCAGCAAGCTCTTCTAGGTTTGGGACTTCATTAACAGGGTAAATTACACTCTTCAACATGTTAATATGCAAACCAGACAAAGCTTCAAAGATAAGGAGAGTGTGGTTGAGATTGAGTTCTTGTTGTGTATCAGCTTCACAAAATATTGAGTATCGTCTGCATAGAGCAAATGAGAGATGTTGATAGAACTTGTTGGATCTCTGCCCACCTGGAAGCCCTGTATCCACTGCATTTGCCTTGCCTTTTCCAACATTCTAATAAGCCCTTCCATTGCCTATATGAATAGGAATGGGGAGAGGGGATCTCCCTGCCCTAGGCCTTTCTGAGGAGAGAAAAAACCAACTGATCCTCTGTTTACCAATATTGAGTACTTCACTGTTTTTATGCAATATTCAATCCACTTCATCCATTTACTACCAAACCCCATCTTTTCCAGAATATTGATAAGGAACGGCTTAGCTGATCAAAAACCTTTTCAATATCCAATTTACATAGGATTCCAAGAATGCCACTTTTACTCCTCCAGTCAAGCACTTCATTTGCAATAAGAGCGTCAGAGATCTGCCTGCTTTAATAAATGCATTCTGCTGTCCAGAGACCAGTTTCCCTATCACTTTTTTTAATCTTTCAGCCATAAATTGCAGTCAATTTGTAGACACTTCCAATTAGACTGATAGACCTATATTCTTTTAGTTCAATTGCTCCCTTCTTTTTGGGAACCAAAGCTATGAAAGAAGCATTACAAGATCTCACCAAGTGCCTTGTTTGATGAAAGTGTTGCATTGCATTCGTGATGTCATTTTTAAGAAAATCCCAGGCCTTTTGGAAGAAGGCCAAGGTGCAGCCATCAAGACCAGGAGCCTTGTCAGGAGCACAAGATCTTAAGACTGCCAGAATCTCTTCCTCCTCAAAGGGGAGTTCTAACCATGTTCTATCTTCCAAATCTAAGGATGATAGTCCGTCAAAGTCAGCAACTGGTCTGTATGGTTCACTTTCAGTGTATAGCTTCTGGTAGAAGTCCAGAATTTCAGCTTTTATAAGACCTTGTCCTCTATGATTTCATCACCAACCTGACCACCTTTCTTTTTCCACTTCTTTATAACAGAAGCCCTATTTTTCTTGTTTTGGGCTTTGGAGTAATAGCCCAAGTCTTTTACCACTGGGGTTTTGGCCCTAGACTTACTAAGAATGGCTTTGGGTTTCGATCAGGTCGGATCAGTTGAGTACATGGTCACATGATTTAAATTAAAGCTGTTGACTGATTTGACCGCACAGCTAGGGCATAACAGTTGGTACCACGGAAGCGACTACTGGTTCTTTCACCACGGAAACGACCATTGGTTCTAACACCACACCTTCTCCAACCGCTGTCTCCTTGCCGACAACCCCATATTTGCTGCAATTTTCATGAGGTTCCATCAAAATAGATATTTCACAGCTCCAGTCACCAATTTTTACCTGGCAAGTCGCTGGAGGTTTCACCCCTGTATTCTTAACATAGATTCTAGACCAAAAGAAGTGGCTTCTGTTTTCTGTATCCTCGTCCACCACAATGAACCCACCACACTCATCCCTGATCAACTTGAAAGTTTCCAAAGACCACGCATGTAATGGAACTCCAAAAACTTTTATCCAGATGTTCTTCGCTATTGCAACTTTACCAGTAGAAGACAGTGATCACCAATCCAGAGACAAATGTCTGCCGCTCCCAAACCAATCCCCTGCCATAATTCTGGTTGCCTCCTGCCTTGATGGGAACTCAAAAAGGAAGAGATTGTGATCCATTAGAGTAATTTTCAGTCCATCAGTCATCTTCCATCTGGATATGAACCATTTGTGAATAATCTGTCTTCGGGCTGTGATTGAAAGCATCATTGAACGTACCCACTAGGCATCTGGTAAGTGGGTGGTTATCTTCTACCCCAAAAGAAGTTGGCGGTGACTCTGGCCATTTCTGAATATCTGCAGCTTCTGGGTAAGTTTTCAGTTGAGGAGGTGGGCTGCAAATGCTCACTTTTGATTCCCCAAGTGACGTTGGATTCTCTCTGCAATCTCCACCCAACCGGCACCATATGTTGATTCAGGAATAATGATGGCTGACTTCCGATCACCCAACCAACTTTCCACCCTCAGAAAGCGCCTGTAGATGTTGTAGTTTTGATATACCCTGTAGAGATATACTTCTTGTTTCCTTACCCATCTTCTGTATAAATCCCCTGTCCCCTTAGATGCTTGGTATAGGACTGAACATATCCACCGGAGGTTGCTTTCGTCGACCTTTATTGTGCTTGTAAAACATCTGCTGCGTTCTGTGATAGAATACCATCTGACTCGATCATCACTAATATTTGCAACTTCAAAAGATTTATCACCTGTAATGAGGATTAACTTATCACCCATGTTAAAAGAGAATAAGCTGGAAAAGCCTCGCCGGAAAGATGAGCTAAAAGTTAAAAAAAAAAAGCTGAGGGCAGAATTCCCAAGTCAGAGCTCATTTTGCTGTATTGTATCCTTATCTCTAAAGGTAATTAAAACAAAAATTATGCTACTTAACTGGGAAGTTTGACCAAAATATCCTCTTCTTTCTCCTCCTTCTAGCTCTCCTGTTCAAATTTATTTGCAGATTTATGCCTGGGTAAAAACAATGTCAAACACTAGAAAAGCTTCTCCAGTCGTTGTATTGGAATTGAGCTGGAGAGATTACAGGCTGATCTACTGTATGAATGAAATGTTTGTGTTTTTTTGGTTTGGTAACAAGAGGAAACATGGTTATATCAGTCTCGACTTGTTTGGCCTTATAAAAGCAAGTGTTAAATTGTTTAAATCGTGGAAATAACTTACTTGCTGAAATGTTATATTGAGGCAAACGCTGGTTAACAAGATTCAGTTATTAACTAAGCTTCAGCAAGCTGAGTTTGCTGTACGTCTGGAGAATTGCCTAAGGTCTTGTGATTTT
Organism: Nicotiana obtusifolia; assembly: GCA_002018475.1. Lineage (NCBI taxonomy): Eukaryota > Viridiplantae > Streptophyta > Magnoliopsida > Solanales > Solanaceae > Nicotiana > Nicotiana obtusifolia. The sequence goes on from MCJB01014998.1 coordinate 69,645, forward strand.
GGGCAAAGTTACTCAGGGAATAAGGATGATTGTGTGGAAATGCTATGAGGGTTTATGACCTCTCTGTAGGGTACTCCATGCTTCTTAGATGGACATTGCACCTGTAGAGAAGTCTGGTTTTAAAGTATGACATGGAGAAATTAAAATTTTCTAGGTGGAAAACCAGTGTTGTTAAGCTGTACTGTTTTGCACAATATCTTATTCCTAGATAGTAGACGTACATAATCATCCACTTGTATATCTTTTTGAAATGATTTAGCTCGAGGCAAGGGAATGCCAAGCATTTATTTCAAATTTTCCTAGTTGATTGTAATGATTTTTGATTTGTTCATTGGGCCAGGAAGCATTTCAGAAAGGTATCGTGAGACAGTCTAAGGGATGCATGAAATAAAAAAGGAGAAAAAAGTATTATGAAAGTCCGGATAAAGAGGCTTTTGTTCCTAGATTTTTTTGGGATATGATCCTTGATTGTACATCAGATTTTCTAATTAGATTCGTCTGTTGGGTTATCTGTAATTGGTACAGAAGTTTCAAAATCTCTTATTTTTTTCTCTTGCTACATTCTCTTTTGGAACTAAGGGAGGTTACTTTTTTCACCTGTTTGCACTGCTGGATCATAGTGTGTGCTAGAGATGAGTTTGATGGTTTATTTGTTTGTTTAATTATCTAGCATAAACACCAAAATTTAATGGGAAGACTGCTCATAACTTCAGTACCATGTCTAATTGCTACAGTTAACTTATTTTTACTCTTCTTTTTCATGAAATTTGTAGCGGTGATTGTTTCTACTTATGCTTATTTACCTTTGCAGGTCCGTGGCTCTCATGTTGGCACCTATCTCCCTAGCTCCGGAATTTGGCATCACACTCAACGGTTACTGAAGAAAGGTGTTTTGAATCCGAAGACAGTTAATCACTTGGACTTTGATGCTCCTACGCGTGAACATGCTCAGCAATTACCTGATGACAAAGTATGCTCTTGCAAAGAAATTGACTTAATTATTTGCATATGTGTCTCCATGTCTATCTCCTCCTGGATGATCTTCACTTAGTTCATTCTTGGCAGTCCTTTCTGATTTGTGCATATTTTATTAAGTGTCTCTGGTTTCCCTGTTTTCTTTATTGGTTAATTACTTGAGAATGGGGACATGGGGGGAGGGTGGAGAACAAGAAATGGAAAACCATGATCTTTGTAGCCAACATTAGAGGGAGTTCATATTGGTGGGTTTTTCATGATGCCTAGATATCTCATTAACTGATGGCATGTGATGCTCTTTTTGCATTGAAAAACTTCTTGTACCCATAGAAACAAGATGAATCTCTTCTGGAGGATGTCTGGACTCTGTTAAGGGCAGGGAGACTGGAAGAAGCATGCAGCCTCTGCCGGTCTGCTGGACAGGTATGCCAATATTTTAGGGAAGTATGACACCATATCCTTTATTCTGATAAAAAACATTGACTTGACAGTCATGGAGAGCTGCAACACTATCTCCATTTGGAGGGTTTGATCAGTTCCCGTCCATTGAAGCCCTGGTAAGAAATGGCAAGAACAGAACCTTACAGGCCATTGAACTGGAAAGTGGAATCGGTCATCAATGGCGTCTCTGGAAATGGGCTTGCTATTGTGCTTCAGAGGTAGGGAATAGGGTTAAAGTGACGAGGTTTTCCTGTTCAGTATCTAGCTTTCTTCTCATCCAAAAATAATTATTTTATTCTGCAAGAGACATCGGGTTTACGGATATCTGTCTCTGTTATGACTTTTGTGTCATGATTTTGTTAGGGAGAGCGCATGTTCTCCATCTATGGATGTGTTGATGTGGTTGTGTTGCATTTGAACTGATGAAACTTGTTTTCTTCTCTACATTGAAGAAAATTGCAGATCAAGATGGCGGAAAATATGAAGCAGCAGTATATGCAACCCAGTGCAGTAACCTGAAACACATTCTTCCAACATGTATGGATTGGGAGGTATAAGATTCCTGTTATTTGTCCATTTCGTAATGCAGTACTTTCTGTTCTTTAATCTGCAATACTAAATGCACGGTAGCCTTTGGATTGAAAATACTGCTGCATGTTGATTGTTTCTCTCCTAGAAACTTTTGTTAGTCTTGCATATTATTCAGATTCTGGTCATATCTGTCATTTCTTAAAGCTTCTCCTAGAAGGGGACATTGAGATTGGGACAAAGGGCCTTCAATATGATTGTCGGATCATTCAATTTCTTTGATATATTTTCTAATTATAACTTGTGATGTCGGCGAAGATGTTATCTTCTATTGTATTATCAAGTGGCTAATTGGTTGTGGAGGGTGGTCCTTAATTTGTTTGGGATGCAATTGGTGATGCCGGGTACAGTGAAGGATGCATTACAAAGTTGGCCTCACTGGAGGGGGGAGAGAAGTCTAAGGGCATGGGCTGTTGCTCCCGCAATCATGTGGGTTATTTGGAAAGAGAGAGATAAGAGAGCATTTGAAGGGGCGGAACAAAATTTTGTAAAATTTCACAGTAGTCTTTTAGTTTCTTTTTACTCATGAGGTCCCTATTTGTATAGAGGAATTGGTCTCTTTTGTGGAGAACCATATTTTGGTGTAGGTTCTCTTTTTGGTATACGCGGTTTCCCCCAACTGTTCATAAAATTATTTACCTTACCAGAAAAATATCTCTAATTATGGTAGCTGCTAACTATTGCATGATCGTATGAATGCTCTGTAGAATGAACCTACACACATATAATCTATTCTAGATATGCATGAAAAGGGGATAGATCTATACGCCCCTAAGAAACTGGCACATAGTCCATGGGTGGCTAAAAACTTTAACATTGGGATGCTTTGTCAAGGGAAACTAGACCCTAACCCCTTGGGGAGGCATATTCACCGTCTTTTATTCTGGTTGCGCCTGCACTTTACTTTTTCTTTTCATATTAATTTAATTCCTCGAATAATCATATTTGTTTTGTTCCTCAATTTTTTATTCACTCTGAAATAAATTTCAAAAAAGGAAAAATTGACAAAGAAATTATGAATGGAAAGTTTTATTCCTATACAGTTGTATATAGGTGTTTTCTCTTCCAAATTCTATAAATTTATTACTTGATCAAATGAGATGTAAAAATGTGACATAAGATTTTATAAACTGAATTACATATTTTCTTAAGAAATATGTAGAAGTATGGTACTATGGTCCTGGTCCATCATTGCGACCTGGCCCATTTTATATGTTTAAACCTAGGCATATGCTAACACTCTCCTGAATTGTAGATTATAGATAATATGTCCCAAGTTTGCTTCAAGTGCTTTAGTGATGTATCTGCTAGATTGCATTGAACCAACAAAACTAGTGGAGATACGTCTAGAATATATCTTATAAATAAAGTGATAATAATCTCTACGTGCTTGATACTCTTATGGCCTTCAGTTAGTAGCAATGTGCAAGCTTTAGTAACATAACAGCTAGCTAATGAATTGAACCAACAAAAGGATGTACTTATTTCTAACCATTTGCTGCATTTGTTATATGGAGCTTGGTTTCGTCTTCTCTTTGTTTTTCCTTCTGCCACTTCTTTGATTTCTTGTGTTGTTCGTGATATTGAAATCAATTTTATATTGTTCCAGTCTGCTTGCTGGGCCATGGCCAAATCATGGCTTGATTTCCAGGTTGATGTGGAATTAACCCGCCTGCAGCCAGGTGAAGGGAATCACTTCAAGAATTTTGAAGAAGCAATTAATAAAAGCCCAGAATTTGTAGATGGTGTTTCTCAGCCAACTGCTGGACCAGATAGTTGGCCACTTCAAGTTGTGAATCAGCAACCTAGGCACCTCTCTGCCCTTTTCCAGAAACTCCATTCAAGGTATTCATGCAGTCCGGTTCCGCTCCAGATTTTTCTTTTGTACTTCCTATCTAAAATAAATTAAAATTCTCTGTAATCTAGTGATACGGTGCATGAAATTGTTGCTCGATCGTGCAAGGAGCAGCAGAGACAAATTGAGGTATAGGCTCATGTTCTTGTATCGCCTCTCAACCTTTTGACTTTTTCTTTAGAATAGTAATCCGTGTTAGTCTCTATTTAGTCCGTTTGATCTATTGAAAATTTAGTTAAAGATCC
>MCJB01014998.1:73776-87364 GCA_002018475.1 Nicotiana obtusifolia
AAAAAAAATAAAAAAAATAAATGATGGGAGACATCTTACCAGATATTTTAAATGTGGTGCGCACAAACATTTGCATCACACAACTTAATTCCAGAAGCCTAGATTATGTTAAATGCAAGTCTTTGCTATGCACCCTCAGTGAGAGACCGTGTAGCACAATAAAATGCTTTGCCTGCAGATGCTACAAAACGTAACTATTAAATACTATGTGGTGTTCCATGATCTGTTTTACAGTCTGCTGAATTGAATGTCAAAGAAGCACTGTCTATGAAAGTTGGCCTGTTTTGTCTTATGGTTTAATTAACTTCGAATGATGCTTTAGAAGGAGAAATAGGCTACCGTTGCTGGCTACCTTCCACATCCACGGATATCATATTTTGGTGTTAGTCCTCTCACGACTTTACCCAGGCATATGTATCAAATGTATGTTTGTGTAATGCAGCTCAGCCCATAGCTTTGTCCACCATAAAATCTGGTATTTCAGATCTCTCCCTCACTTGGTCTTGTGTCACTCTCAGACAAGCCTGGTTCCTTCCATTTGCTTTGCTGTAACAGTTTGTATAAAGAATGAGAGCCTTGGTGCCATAGTAAAGCCGTCTCCGTGTTACCTATGGGTCACGGGTTCGAGCCGTGGAATTAGTCACTGATACTTGCATCGGGGTAGGTTGCCTACATCACACCCTTGTGGTGTGGTCCTTCCCCGCATCCTGCGTGAATGCGGGATGCTTCGTGCACCCGGCTGCCCCTTTTATTTTACTTCTGTATATAGTTGCTTGGGTAGGTAATAACTTTGAGTAGAGTGTCTTTCATCGTGTGCTTCTCCTTGGTCCCATTCTAAGTTACTGCATCTTTCCTGTAAGGAAGGGAGCGTGTATTAGCTGAGTACCAGTTTCATCTTAAAAGTATTATAGTTTCTATGATCTGTTCTGCAGCTTTAACCAAAGCTTTTGAACAGATGAACCTTATGTTAGGAGACATACCAAGTTTGCTGGACGTCATATGGTCTTGGATATCGCCTTCTGAAGATGATGTAACCTTCTTCAAGTAAGTAACTTTTCACACTTTATTGTACATGGGCTGAGGCTCTTTGTTGCACATACACAAAAAGATTAGGTTTATTCGCAGTATTTTGAGATTCTTATTGTCTTTGTCAAGCTTCTAAATAGTATTTAGCGTTGTTGAATTGTTTCACCTCATTAAAACGTTTAAGTTGTTAGAATGGGGACACATTTATTTAAGTACTTCCTAAGACGCCTCTTTCCGTGTGGGTCTCATTCTTATCCTTAAGTCTAACATGTGGAAGTTCGGTAGTAAGATTCAAAACTGAGACTTCTGCCTATGTTAGCACTGTGTTGAATTGTGTGTGACCACCTCATCATAAAATTTTACAAACACTTCACAAACTGATTACCCCTCTATCAGCTTTATCATATTAGATTTTTTGATGTCAGTTGTCCAAGGGATAAGGCTTCTAGAGGGTACTTTTGTTGTTTTTGGTTCCTGGTACAGAGTAATCTTTGTGTGTCCTTGATAGTCGGAATTACATGAATGATTTATCTATACATGATGTGTTGAGTAATAGACTAGTCCACAATATGCATAAGTACTTGTTATTCTTGGAGATTAAGCTTTATGTTGTATGTGATTTATGCTGAATGCACATTTTCTTTTGCTTAGACCTCATGGTGACCCACAAATGATGCGCCTTGGTGCACACTTAGTGCTTGTGCTCCGATACTTGCTCGAAGATCAAATGAAGGATGAGTTTAGAGAGAAATTACTGACAGTTGGTGACCTCATTCTTCACATGTAAGTATTACGTAGCATGTTCTTTTTTTGGTGGTATTGGTAAATGTAGAAGGCATCTGGAGAATGAATTGATGCTCTTTTCATATATCTCATATTTTTCTTCAAAATGAGAGTTTGGAGAACATAGCCATAATTCCACTGGTTATAGCATCTAATGTAATGATGGTAGAAAAACAAATTTGCACTATAGCTTATCTTACTTGATTTGAGGTACACATGAAGCTTGAAAATGCATGACTAACGCCTTCTATCTATGCTATGTGCTGCTTTGTTTACGATATCTATACTATGTACTGATTGTGAGGTGTCCTTTTGAATTTTTTAGCTGTAGTTGCCTTCAATAAGTAATTGCCTAATTGCAAAGTATAATGCGATTAAATTTGTATGCATGAAACTGGACACGTTCGTACACTTTCAATCAAGTTAGACTACATAGATCATACACAACTAGTTCACTACAAATATACTTTATCTTTTGTCTCCCCTAGTGCCTTGGTGAATGAATGTATCTTCCAACTGGTCACAGAACAAATAAAATTGGAATAGATGCATCTGGATTGTGGTTTTTCACGAACCATGAGAATCAACATTAATGTGACTGATTTAAAGAAGAATCAACTTCAATGTGCTTATACTCTCCTGGAACATTGAAGTCGAAATAAAATGTGATGCAACTTGATTTCAGAAGTCAATATCTTCATTCTTGATCCTTTGGACATGGTACCAGAAAGTTCCACTTAGTAAAGTGGTAGGCAGACACGACACCGAGAACATGCGTGGCTAGGAGTGAAAGACTTCAGGTGTTCAAGAAAGCTAGGGAAATGGTTGTGAAGATTCGGATGGAGTATGCTTTATGGAAAGAGGTGGTAGCAGAGAGGTTCGACACAGCGGAAGAGGGGTGGAGGACTTGAAATATCACAATGCCATTTGGTTGTGACTTGTGGAGGAGTATCATGAAGGGGGGAAGACTTTAGCGGGCATATCATTTTTAGGGTCGGGGTTGACAATATAATTAGCTTTTGGAACCACAGATTTGAGGTGCTGAGGGCCTCCTTTCCTCACGTATACAGAGTATTAAACCAGGGAGAGATGACAATCCAATATATCTGAAGGGTGCAAGAGGGAGGTATATTTCGGGGATCTTGGTTTTGGAGGGATCTATGGGACTGGGAGATGGGGAGTTCCAAATTTAGTTGGAGCACTCTACAAGCAGATCATATTGCCTTCTACGCTGGATTCATGGAGGTAGGGGTTGAGGAGAAATAGTTTCTTTCATGGTCAAATCATATCAAATATAAAAAGTGCAAAAAAACATTGGGGTCCATTGATGCTTTTAGAGCAAAATGTAAATACAGTAGGGGCTTTAATGAAGAAAGGTCCAAATGAAGGGACAAAATGTGATTCAAGAATACTATTATAAGCATAAATAACACAAAGGGACTTTAGAAATTACAATAAAGTGAAATATTTATTAGTTGTTGTTGTCTATTCAGCACAATTTCTATTAGTAATGAGATGTGCACCTTAACGCCTAGGTGACTGAACTAAAGGATAAGCCAAGCGGCTCGCTCAGTCTGTTTTGCACATAAGCTTCAAGGCTTAAGCAAGCCTTTAACAACACCAATTGTACTGCCAGAAATCGTTGGTGAGAGAGGAGACAAGTTTCCTACATTTACAGGTATGGATTAATAAGTTGTCCTCGAAGGGAACGATACTGATAATGAAGAATCTGAGGTGGATAACTGTGACCTATGTCTATTGGTGCTATACATGCAAATATTCGGGCGTAGGCTTTTATCACCTTCTGTTGCAGTGCAAGGTGGCCCCTGGTATGTGAAGGGTGATTTTGAATTGTTTCGGAATATAAAGGGTGATGTAGGTACAATAAGAGATATGCTACACATTTGGTCTCTTAAAAGCTAGAAAGAAGACCAAGGGCATGGGAGGTTGCCCTGCTAGCTCTTATGTAGGTTGCATGGAAGGAGAGCGGTGGGAGGCATTGAAAATGATTTTGTCCATTTAAGGAATATCCACTTGTGTTTTTTTTTTTGATGTACCTATGAGATCCCCGTCTGTATAAATGATTTGATGTCTTTGTAGAGAATCATAGTTCTCTACTTTTTGGTATACGACTCGTATATATTAGTTGTTTGTGTTTGTTCTTGATTGGGATTTGCAATTCGTCACAATTTTCATGGAGAATTAATGTCTTCATCTGTCGATTTTCTTTTTCATGGTCTCAATTTTTTCTGCTCCATTCCCATGATAGATCGAAGTAATAATGCACTATTTTCACTGTTATTTTCAAATGTATCGTCCAATATCCAGTGTCTGTTACTTTATTGGGTTGTGTTGTTGGCTTCTGAAGTCTGAACTGCAATTGCAGGTATACTATGTTTCTTTTTACAAAGCAACATGAAGAGTTGGTTGGGATTTATGCTTCTCAGTTAGCTCGTCATCGTTGTATCGATCTCTTTGTGCATATGATGGAGTTAAGGCTAAATAGCAGGTAAAACCCATGTAATGTTGACTTTTGTGTCTCTTTATTTCCTCTTTATTTCTTATTTTGGTTGTTGGTTATCCATTTTATTTTATTCTTTCGATTGGGTATTTCGTAGTTTTCATTTGATGGGCATGCTTATGAGTTATGGCATAAAATACCCATCGTGTGGTTTAGGTACTAAAAAGTGTGCTATTAAGTATTATGGCCTTTTCCCTATTGGAATTTGTCGAGGTGCGTGCAAGTTGGCTGCTGGCTGGGACCATGGTTATAAACAAAGTATTATGATCCTTTATGTGTTTGGTACTTTGGTATTTGACTTTTGTTGGTGACAAATTCTTTTTCTTTTTGTTTTTTGAACTGGTAAGTAATGGATTTTCATTGATAGAAAAAATTCTAGCACTAAGATGGTGCAAGTATATTTACATAGTCAGAACCCTCCTACACAAAAACAAAAAGAAAGGATTCCTTTCTGTGAAATTCCGATCCCTGTAGTGAGTCAATTATATCTACCAAGCTATTTTCATCTTTGCCATCCTGAAGAGTACGCCTAATAGCCAAAAAGCCATAAGCATATAAACTTAATCTTCAGAGACAAATTCTTAGTGGGTTGCAGTTCAACCTTTTGTGCCTAGGGTGTTGTAGATGCCTTAACTTTACTATGCTGTTGTGGATGACATTTTCTGCATTGTTAAAAAGTCTGTTTGCGTTGGCAGGCTTTTGTTTAGTACTGGTAAACTTCCATCTTCTTCGTACTTTGGGGCCAATTATTCAAAAATTGGATGAACTTACACAGGTGAAGTGGGATGTCAAGGAAAGTTGACCAATAAAATAAACTATTGATTATTGCAAAAGTTTGGGTTGACTCATTATGAATTTGGCCTTAGTTTTCTCCTTTTCTTACTAATTCCGAAGGGATGCGCCTGGTAACAACTAACTAAGAAGCATAAGAGTGCAGGTGATCTTAAACTTCTGGTGTTCATATAGACTTTAGGTCAGGAAGTCTGTCGACAACGCGTGCTTTGTGTTTGACTTTCTCCCCTTTTCTCGTCCTTATGTTCCCCTTGCACGCTTGCTGAGTGTGTGCATGGTCAGTGTAAGGGGTTTCTTTGCTTTTTTGTGTGTTGGAACTTGGAACAGAACTTCTTGAGAAATGCCTTCTTTTATCTTTCATATAATCTCAACGTGTTATAGTCAATGAGTTCGTGCTGAATCTTCCTTTGTTAACTTTGGCAGGAATGTCAACTAATTAGTAGTAGTTTTTCATACCATGCATACCATTGGATGCATAATGACTAGCTGGTTTAAAGCTTTTGTTGGTCATTTCAGAAATTGATGTCCTTCCCCCTCTAAACTTGTCACTTAAGTGGTTTCTTTAATTAAAAAATTTACATTCTCCGGAAACATTCTCTAATGCAGAGACCAAAAGTTGGAAAATGAGTATGAATACAACTTGTTTATATGGAAGTAATTTCCAGTGCAAAATTAGGGCCTATGATACATTAGTCTAATGGTTTCTTTCTTTTGTTTATTCTTTCTACTATCATCCTTCCTTTTAGGGTGAGTGGGAATTATTTTGATTAACTATAGTTAATTCGGTGGATTGTATCCTTGCTATCCAGGTTAAAAAATAAACTTGAGCTATGTAAGTTGTTACTTCATGCAACACGTTCCTACATAAACTGTGGGAGTTTCTTATTTATGACTCAGGAACAGTTCATTCTACTTTATCATTACTAGGATTTTGGTCAGATGTTTTGCTTTAGACTAGTTTTAATGGCTTTTCCATTGTTGACAGCGTTCACGTCAGGTATAAGATATTCCTTTCTGCTATTGAATACTTGCCATTTGCTCCAGAAGATGATTCAAAGGGCAGTTTTGAGGAGATCATCGAAAGGTTCCTTTATTTCTTAACACATATTTCACAATTTTGAAAACATGCAAAATTGAGTTCTTTTGAAGGACTTGACGTTGGATTATAATTATTTTAAACAGGGTTCTTTCAAGGTCTCGAGAAATTAGAGTTGGGAAATATGATAATGAAACGGATGATAATGAAACAGATGTTGCAGAGCAGCATCGATTACAGAGCCTTCAGAAAGCGTTAGTAATTCAGTGGCTCTGCTTTACACCTCCTTCAACAGTCAATAATTCTAGGTCCGTCAGTATGAAACTTCTTTTCCGGGCATTGACGCACAGGTCAGTTTTTGCTTCTCGTTTCTTTTTAATTTTATGTTCCTTGAGGTGACTCAAATGATCATGGGATTGACTTGCAACTACTTCACAGCAATGTACTGTTCCGGGAATTTGCCCTTATCTCAATGTGGAGAGTTCCAGCAATGCCGGTCGGAGCTCATACTTTACTCAGTTTACTGGCAGAGCCATTGAAACAACTCTCAGATGATCTTGTTTCCATTGAGAGTCATGAGTTCTCAGAGAAGTTAAAGGAGTTCCAGGACTGGGTATGCTTTTTGAGACTTCTAAAGAAGATATGGATACGCCTTTGGTTTGCTTGTTATATCTTAAATTTTGTAGAAGTTATGATTGTAATATTTTGTTTTTCCCCAATCAGAGTGAGTTCTATTCATGTGATGCAACTTATCGCAACTGGTTAAAGGTTGAGCTAGAGAATGCAGAAATTTCACCAGTTGAACTCTCAGATGAGGAAAAGCAGAATGAAGTTATAGCTGCTAGAGAAACTCTTGATACATCACTCTTGCTTCTACAACGTGAGTGAATGAAACCTATGTGAGAAAAAATTGTTCAGAAGATGTCTAGTCTTAGAAGATGTATTGCTTTCTCAATATGATTCGCCTACCCCTTGCCTTGCCTTTCATTTTTTTCACCTACCGCTCTCGTTGGTTTTCTTCTCAAGTATATGACCTTATATAATTGAATGTTGGGCTTCCAGAAAGTTAATGTGCTAAATATGTGTCTTAGGGGAAGAGAATCCCTGGTTAGTTCCAACTGAAGATCACATCTTGGAAAGTGATGAGCCTGTGTTCCTCGAGTTGCATGCTACTGCGATGCTTTGTTCATCATCTGGTGATTGTTTGGCTCCCGACGCCACCTTGTGCACAACGTTAATGAGTGCCCTTTACTCTTCAGTCAGTGAGGAAGAAGTATTAAATCGCCAGATAATGGTATGCTAATTTTTTGTCGAGTCAAATGCGGAAGTTGTAATTGATGTTGTACTGGTCCTCAGAGGACATGTTCAATACATGAGCCTCCTCTCTTTCTTGTGGTGTCTAACTTTTAATTATACCTGGACTGCGTTGGTCTATTTCTCTATTGATCGATATATCTATCAAAAGTATACAAGGTATGGTAGCTTTAAAATGATAGCCTCCCTGCCAAGAAAGATATCAGTGCCAAAAAAGGTGTAGTCAGAATAAGCATTCTAGCTAGAAAATGTTCCTAAACATGAATAAGTACATTAGTCTGCGGCAATGGTCTATTGGTACAATGGGTTATATAAAACATGGAAGTACATACACTGAGATTTAGAAAGCAGAAGGTTAACTAAAATAAGAGTTAGTAGTTAGTACACATGCTCATCCAGTCGTAGGGCTCGTAACCTCTGTAATGGGTCTCTAGCCTTATTAGGCTTTTCTGTCTGAAACAAATTATTAAAATCAACTCTACATTAAACAGGATTCAATGTAAAAGGTTATGCTTTAGGAGGACTTCGACCTTCTATATAAACACAATAATGTTGGTGATTGCCATGATGTTCGTGCAGGTGAGCGTCTCCATATCATCCAGAGACAACTATTGTGTGGAGGTTGTATTACGCTGCTTGGCAACAGAAAAGGATGGTCTTGGGTCACAGCAGTTCCATGATGGTGGTGTTCTTGCTGCAATGCTTGCTGCTGGCTTCAAAGGTAATGAGATTCTCTAGTTGGTGAGTTTGTTTTTAGATTAGCCTTCTCCCAGTTTCCTAGGCCTCCAGTTGATACAATTGTCTTCTTGGAGCTCCTTTTAAGGCCAGATTATCTTAAGACTGCAAACTATTGTGTGCTTTTAAATATGGCTTGTTATGTGTCATTATTTTGCATTCCATCTTTTTCTTCCTTTTTCCATTAATTAGTCTCATTAGTTTGGGGCTGTGCATCTTAGGCCTTGAAATAAACCTGTGTTAGCCTCATCTTCATTCGTGGTGATCGATTAGTTTTCGGGTTTCCTATTCTTTATTCTTATTTTTTTTCCCAATTTTTGTTTAACTTTTCTTTTTCAACAAATTTTTTTATCGCTTTCCGTGTTTACATTGTCATTTCACCTAAGCTTACTTGCTGCTTCCTCCTTCCTCTATCCCATTTTGTTTGATCTACTTATTGTTTTAGTATCTCTTTAAAAATTGACATAGTTACTTAAATAACAAAGTCCATCACGTTGAACTGAGTGCAAACCTTGGAGATCATGGTTCAAATCCCCTCAGAGACAAAATAATAGGTGATTTCTTCTCATCTGCCTAAGTTTTGGTGTGCAAAATTACCGGGTACTTGTGTAGGTGGGAGGTAGCAGATACCTAGTGGAATACTCGAAGTGTGCGGAAATTGGCCTGGGCAGTGGGCACCAATGTTGTCAACGAAAGGAAAAGAAAAAAAAACAAAGTCCACCAAAAATCTTAGCCCAACCTAGCCCGTTATTTGATAGAGTTGGTTAAGATCTTTGGAGCTCATTTAAGAATGAGGCCTTCTAGACTGGCCCAAGTAAGCCTGCCGGCCCTTGAGGCTTGACTGATGCTAGGCTGGGCCGGCTTGGTGGGCCAAACAGAAAAAATATTGAATTTAAAAATATAAAATTGAAAAGAAGTAGGGTATTTTATGGATGAGCAATAGAATATTAGATATTAACCATCTGTCTGTGGATGATCACTGAAATATTAGATTACCCTAGAAAAGAAGTTTTTCCTGTTGCTTGCAATGTCAAAAGTTATTAAGTTTTGCAGGAGGTATGTTGGTTATATATGCTAAAGTATTATTTGTTACTTTGGTATGCTAAAGTACTATTTGTTGTGCTAGTTGGCATGATGTGTAAGATGGGAATTCTGCTGAAGCTCATTGCCTTACTTCTTTTTCTCTTTTATATATTACCTTTATCTTCATAAATTACCTCGTTCTTTGTCACAGGGGAGCTTATTCGCTTTCAAGCTGGAGTTACATTGGAAATCTCTCGATTAGACGCTTGGTATTCTGGCAGTGATGGTTCTATTGAAGGCCCTGCAACCTACATAGTGCATGGTCTTTGTCGTAGGTGTTGCATCCCTGAAGTTGTTCTGCGGTGCATGCAGGTGAGCTTAGAATTCATAATTTCTAATTATTTACAGTATTGCGTGTAGGCTATCACCTAGAGCAAAATTCCTAAAATCTTATTTGTCAATTCTGAAAATTTGAATAGAAGCAAAAACTTCAAGGACGTGTCTGTTTGTACTCTCAGTTGTGATCTGTTGGACTCATTTTTAGGTCTGTGTGTCGCTTGTCGGGTCTGGTAATCCACCTAATATCCATGATGAGTTGATCAACCTTGTCACAAATCCTGAAACTGGATTCATTCGTCTCTTCAGTCAGCGTCAATTGCAGGTATGACTGTTTGGCTTGTACCCTTTATGCACAGGAAGAGAGATAATAGAGTTTTCCTATCAACTGAATGACTGTTAGGTTGGACACAGTCTCATCAGTTCTCGTGCATACATCACTTGTAGCATTAATATATTTGTTGGATTTGTAGCGTTAATATATTTGTTGTCTTGGTCTTTTGTTAAAGTAGATTTGTTGTCTTGTTAGTCGGTTAATTTGATTTGTTGTGCAATAATTAGATTTTGCTAATAAAGTTCAAGCTCACTTTTCATACAGGAGTTTTTGTTATTTGAGAGGGAATATACAATATACAAAATGGAACTCGAGGAGGAGCAAACCGCTTGACTTGAGTAAACCGAACAAGGGAGGAGCTTAAATACCTGACATGCTTGTTTAAATTTAAGTTATGGTGTATATTTTTGTAGTCTATCAAAATTAGAGTTCTTGTTTGGATGGTTGTTACCTATTGTATTGTATTTATTGTATTGTTACATAAAATACAATGTTTGTTTTGATTGTTATTTAAATTTTGATTATATCGTATCGTTAAATCCGTTGTTACATAACGATGTAAAGACCCCTTTATGTAACGAGCGATTCTTTGTGGTCGCGTCGTTATTGTTGTTTTTCTCATCTTGCCCTTACTATATTCTATATTACTTTATGCTTTACCTTTTTTGTAATTACTCTACCTTATATTCTAGGATAGGGGTAAGGTTGTGTCCATCTTATCTTCCCCAGACCCTATTCATGAGAACTCATTGGGTTGTTGCACTCTACCTCGTATAATACTTTTTAAAAATAATAATAATAATAATATTTTTACACTTATTTTTTAAATTGTTGGTGTATTGACATTATGAAACTATGAAAAAGATACGATCTGTTCAAATATTTTATTCATTAAAAACTATATGATACTTTAAAAAATGACATGTAACTATCATTCAAACAAGTTGTAAATAAGGCCACAGTTTTTTATGGCACAACAATTGTATGAAAATCACATTGGTTGGTTAGAAGATAAAACTGTGAAGTTGACATTACAATGGAGGAACCCTTCTTAAACATCAGTTTCCAAGCAGGGGGTACGCCTAAACATTGGGGTTCAAGTATTTAACGTGATCGCAATGTCTAAAACTGCTCTAATTTTCTAACGGACAAGCTCTTCCCTTTTTCTTTTTCTTTTTTTGCATTAATTTTAAATATCCTCTCTTTGTTTTCCCCCTCAATTGACCATTTCCAATAAAGTTATAAAAAAAATATTGACCCTCAAGTAAGATTCATTAAAATTGAGGTATAATTCCCAAAATAGAGGTTATAAAGACTTAAAGGTTTTTGTATTCACCTTATAAGCATTTAGGTTTTACAATTGGCATACTTATTGTAATTATTCTCCTTATATGGATTGTTTGGTAATTTAAATCAGACGTGAAGTTCAATAAGTTTAAAAGGGAACGCAAAAAGAACAGCGAAAGCTAGCAAAAATGCTTTTTTTTTAGTGTGTGTAGAACTTTGAAAAGTAACTTGACGTTTCTCATGTTAGAGGGAACAGACAGCAATATGTTCTCTAATTTCTTTTTTCTAGATTTAAATTTTTTGCATTAATAGTGCAAAAAGAATTTAAAGGTATCAGTGAACTTAATTTGTATCCATTGAAACAAACAAAAGTTAGCCAGTCAAGTTTCTTAAAATCAACCTAAGTTACAAGATGAGCTTCAAAATTTTTTTACAGGAGACCTATTTGGATAACTGGAAAATAAAATCAACAATCTAATATCACGATTAAAGATTAATTATGAGCTCGTAAATAAAGTTGCTTTTCACCATAAACAACCTTAGTTTATTCATGCACGACCACATTCAAATGTTTAAAGGACGAGAAAAAACCTACTAGCATGCGGTATTTATATCAAATCACACTCATTTATTATGATACGTACTAAATTAATTAACTATGGTTAGTGAAATAGTGTATGTGAAGTCATATGTTATGTTTTCTCTTGGGTTAATGTAACAGTCGGATGCCAGTAAAGTTTTATAGTTTTTAGTCACGTACGTTGTGCGTGTACATTGCTATCAATTTTTAAGAATCACATATATTATTAAAATATGTATCTGGCCGTTACAAAGAAAAAAGAAAACGGAAAGATTGGCAGAGGCGACTGAAGCCTAAGGCAAGGGCTTTAGGCCTCATAAATTTAAAGGCCCCACTTTTTAGTAGTTTAGATTTATGTATTTATTTTCCTAATTATAAAATAAGTATCTAAGAAAAGCTATAATTTTGCTGTGAAAAAGAAAAATGAAGGTTTACTTTTTTACCGTTACTGTATATTGGAGATCTGAATAGTTAAGTTGAAACCTTTTGGCCTTTTCGGGATTGACCTTTTTTCATATTTATTCACAACTACAAGGACACCCTGGCACTATTTTCTTTACATTCTTCTGTCCTTCATTAAGTTTTAAAAAGCTTTATGATAAATTCTTACTCCTTCCTGTCACAAAAACTACAACACTCTTGTGATCCTTCTTTGTGGAACAAAATACAAAGTTGGTAAGGGCCGAAAATTTTTTCAATGATATTTCTTTTCTCTCTTTTCAAGCTTTCTTTTTTCTACATTATTGTACTTGGGACTGATTTTGTTAGTCAATTAAGAAAGGATTGAAAAAAATATAATTTTATAATATGTATTGATTTTTTATTACTTACAATTTTACATATTGATTGTATGACCGCAATTTCATATCCACAATAGAATTTCTGTGCTCCTTATTAGAGTCGAAATTTTAATTTTGTTTAGAACTCCATTTTGATGGCAAAAGCCGATAGAAGAATATTGAATATATAAAATGTATATTTTCGATCGAAGAGTACTCAATATATATTATTTTTTTAAGGAACTTAAGGCCAATTATTACAATTTGACTTTAGGCCTCGAATTGTGTTGAGCCGCCTTTAAAGATGTGCAAGCTCAAAATCATTTTAAAGATGTGCAAGCTCAAAATCATGAAATGATTTCATTTGAGTAATCGAAACAACTAAATACAATCTATGTGAGCACGTAATTTTTGCCGTACCGAAATACTTCTATAAAATCAATAAAATAGTTTTTAATTAATTATAGCCATTTTAGAAATTTTATTAGATTTTAAATTACTTATATTTTCTTGCTTGTTTAATTTTTTAAGTAATTAAATCATGAAAAATACAAAAAATATCATGTATCTCATTTAGGATTTGTTTTTACATTTTTAGGATTGAATTAGTAATTTATAAAATTGGAAAATCATAAAAAATAGTTCATTTTACACTTTTCTTAATTTTTAATCTTTAATTCTTAGAATCAAGAGTTATTATAATTTTTATAATTAGTTATTTAGCTTAATTTCACATTTAGATAATTTAGGATTTTTATTAAGGTCTTTAGTTTTAAAAATAAAAAGAGAAAATTAAAAAAAACAAAAGAAATTAAAAAATAAAATAAAAGAGAAGAGGAAAACTGGATTGGGCTTTCAATTCAAATTAAATTGAGCCCAATCGAAAAATAATCGGACTGGCCCAGACCCCAGCTACCCCTTTTACCCAAAACAGTGTCGTTTGGAGTAAACAATTAATCTGAGACGTTGATCTAAAATGATCCAACGGCTCGGAACTAATCGCTTCCCCTATATAATGGTCCGAAACCGACCCCCCCCCCCC
>MCJB01014998.1:96779-139749 GCA_002018475.1 Nicotiana obtusifolia
GACTAACTACTTTTCCAAGTGGGTGGAAGCACAGGCTTACGAAAAGGTCAGGGAGAAGGAAGTAATTGACTTCATATGGGACCATATCATTTGCCGGTTTGGGATGCCATCGGAAGTTGTATGCGATAATGGCAAACAGTTCGTTGGCAGTAGAATAACAAAATTCTTTGAAGACAACAAAATTAAAAGAATATTGTCAACTCCATATCACCCCAGCAGCAATGGTCAAGCCGAGTCGACCAATAAGACCATAATCCAGAACTTGAAGAAAAGGTTAGCTGAAGCAAAAGGAAAATGGAGGGAGATGCTGCCCGAGGTCCTATGGGCATATCGCACAACCGAGAGAACCAGCACCGGGGCCACCCCGTTTTCCCTAGTCTACGGTACTGAAGCACTGATACCGGTTGAGGTGGGCGAATCGAGCGTCAGGTTCCGATACGCAACCGAAGAATTAAACCGGGAGGCTATGAACATCAGCCTGGAACTTTTGGATGAAAAGAGGGAAGCTGCTCTTGTTCGGATGGCAGCACAGAAGCAAAAAATCGAGAGATATTATAATCGGAGGACTCGTCTCCGATACTTTAACATTGGGGACTTGGTACTCATAAGGGTTACACCCAATGCTCGAGATCCCGACGAAGGAAAACTAGGACCAAACTGGGAAGGGCCCTATACTATCCTGAAGGTTTTCGGAAAGGGGTCTTACAAGCTCGGGACTATGAATGGCAAGCAACTGTCAAACAATTGGAATGTGAGCCACCTGAAGCGGTATTATTGTTAAGGTATTTCATTTCGTCTTTCTTTTGTTTCATTTGTCGATATTAACACCTGCAGGTTGTATATGGAATGGTCTCGAGCCAGGAAACACAAGGCATTAAGACTGAAAGCATGCGTTGAACTCTTTTTTCCTTCGACCGCTTTTGTCCCAAATTGGGTTTTACGGCAAGGTTTTTAATGAGGCAACCGGGAATCGTGCTCACTTAGATCGATCACTCATCGGAGTTAATGAAATTTGGTGCTCGACTTCAGTCGACCTCGAACATCTGGAGATTGCTTGTTACTTTCGAAATCTTCATTTACCTACTTCAATTTCAAGGGGATTTCACGAAGATCGTTAGGAACCAATGTAAGGGTCAAACGGTCAAAGGAACCGTGCCCGAATAGATCGATATGCCCCTCTTTAAGAAAAGATGTACAAGAATGTGGATGTTAATAAAGTCTTTTTGGCACCAATATTGTGTTTCTAAGCCCAAGGGCTTCTTTGATTATCATTGCATTATCCAGAGCTGACATCGTTCAAATGTCCACACTAAATTCAAAGGGGAGTAAGACCTAACAAGGCAAACCCCAAAGTCAATTTCTAGGCCAAGGCCGTATTAAGTTAATAAAACTCGAAGGGAAACAAGACCGACTCAGGCAATTCCAGTTTATAAAAGGCTAAGGCCAAAAAGCCAAAATTCGAGAACGATTGGAGCTTGCCAAGTCAAGACCTCGATTCTTTAAAAAGGGCTAAGGCCAAATTAAATCATTGAAATTTGAAAGGGACCAAATTTTGCTAAGGCATGATCCCGATTTCTTAATGGGCCAAGGCCGCGCCAAACTAAAAGGTTCGAGGATAAACGAAGCCTATTAAGGTAGCTCCGAATTTAAGATAAGGCTAAGACCAAATCGGGTTGAAACCTGTTAAGACCGATTCAACTCATTAACCGGCCAAGGTTCTCCCGAGACGTGGACCTTATTCGGTCGATCATAGAGAAGAAAAATTTACGAAGAAAATTTACGATCCTAGCTAAGGCAGGAAAGTTACAAGACATGAAAATTGCAGAACAAAGTCAAACAAAATAATGGAATTTTATACGAAACAAGGGAGTCCTTTTATATATTCAAGTTACAAAAATGACACATCGTTTTTACAGGCAACGTCATCGGAACCATCCTCTTCTTCCTCGGGGAAGGATTGCCTTCTTGCTTCAGCTTCGATCTTTGCTGCTTCATCAACTTCAGAAGAGAGATCGAAACCCCGAGCTTGTAGCTCCTCAAGGACGGAGAGTCGGGTATGACACTTAGTATATTCAACCAAAACCTTCGGTTGCTCCTGGGCTGCCTCGGCATCGGCTCTATATTGAGCTATCAAATCATCGGCGTCGGTCTTGGATGTAGCAATCTCATACTTTGCTGATTGCAGCTCATTCACCAGCACACCCCGATCTTAGGTAAGCGACTCGACTTGGTGTTGGAGAGATTCGGTGCTCTTGGTCAGAACTCCAATTTTTTCTTGCGCCTCAGAAACTTGCTCCTCTAAGGGAGCTAAGCGAGCCCGGAGGGTCTTTTTTTCCAAATTCAGCATTTCGGCCTTGGATTTCCATTCATCAGTGTCGACATTAGCGTCGCTCACTGCAGACCGAAGTCGATCTAATCGATCGGTTTGCTGCCCCAGCTGGTCGACTACTTTGTTATGCTCTCTCCGTATAAAGTCTAGCTCGGATCGAAGGTTTGACATCTCGCACTCGAGCCGCTGACGTTGTGCCTTTTCTTGTGTCATTTCTTCCCTTATCAGAAGGAAAGCCTCATGATGAAGCACCGAAGACTGCAGGATGTACATAATGAAACAGTCAGTACAAATCTAAGGGCGAGATAATAGGTGCCAAATAGATCCAATAGGGAATATACCTTGTTCGATGCCTGTTGAGCTTCGTTGAATAAACAGGCCCAGTCCACCGCGTACATTGCGGCCTGATCCTCGTCGGTCACCAAACAATGAAGATAGCTAGCCACGCCGACAAGCGCAGCCAAAGCTCGAGCATCCTCGGGAATGGTGAACTTTATCACTCTCTTCCGATCAGGGTTGAAGCTCAGAGCGGGAAATCTGTCAACTAACTTGATACCAACAGAGATCCCACTCGTCTCGGCGGGGGGACTCCTTCTTGGCACTTCAAGCCCGAAGGTATCAGCCAATGGCACTCCATCGAAGAACTCTTCAAAGGCTCCTGCTGCTACCGGACCTTTACTCGGTGTGTGCATTTTTGCAGCTTGGGCCTCATTTAGAGTTGCCTCCGAAAAGGAGGGGGAATCCATCATCTCCGGGAGGTCCGAGATCCCTTGTGTTGCCTCCCCAGTATCGGCACGTACCCCAGTCCTCGTCCTTGCCTCGAGATCCTCCGCTCGAGGGATGCAAGCCTCACCAACTGCTGGCTCGGGGATTGTCCGAGGTGGTTCGTTATTTAAAGTATCGGGGTTTCTATCCTCCTCGGAGTCGTCGCTTAGTTGGATGGCTGGATCAGTGACTTTGGGTTTGCGAGCCATCATCTTTTTCCTGCCTTTCCTTTTCTCGGGCTCTAAAGGACCGGGGATTTCTTTTCTCTTTTTCTCTCCCCCCTTCCCCAAGATAGGGGGAGGGCATGAAGCTTCCCCACCGGTGAGTGCCGGCCTCAACTCAGCATCCTTCGAGAGACCTACGAAGAAAGGGGAAAAATTGGTAATAACGTCGATCACTTAAAATGAGAAAGATGGATATTGCTGTACTCACCATGATTTTTGGCCTCCCAAAGGCCTTTCGATATTTCCCGCCAAGCTCGCTCCGAGTAGGCCCTCTAAGCCATCACTCTCCGGACCTACTCCTCCAAATAATGGATCACGGCCGGCGCCTGAGAAACGGCTGCACCTTACAAAATATATCGGTTAGATACCAAAAGAAAAACAGCGGATGGTTTTTAAGTAGGGATACAACGCTTACGTCTCAAGTTCCACTTCTCGGGGAATGGCATGTTTTCTGCGGGGATCAGGTCGGAGGTTCTTATTCGAACAAACCGGCTCATCCAATCCCGATTCTTATCTTCGTCAATGCTCGAGAACGGGGCTTTGCTGGCCCGGCGAGCAAGTTTTATTAGCCCTCCTCGGAATATTCGGGGACTGTATAGTCGGAGTAGATGGTCAACGGTGAAGGGGTGCCCTTCGACCTTACTCACAAAGAAACGGAAAAGGTGAACTATCCGCCAAACGGAGGGATGAACTTGGCCCAGCGTAACATTATACCTTTTACTAAAGGCAACGATTATGGGGTCCAAAGGTCCCAGCGTAAAGGGATAGGTATAAACGCTCAGATAACCTTCCACATGGGTGGTAATCACCTCATTCAGGGAAGGGACTACCACGTCCTTGTCAGCCCATTTACACTCTGCTTTCACCCTGTCAAGAATTTTGTGGGTGATCGAGCTAATGTACATGGAGACCGGTTCGCCTCGGCTAGGCACTGAGGAGGCTTTTTCCACTTTGAAATCGGAGCCGATGAAACATCCCACCGGTATGAAAGCTTTCAAAGGAGGTTCTGTGGAATTTTCCCCAACAGGGGCTGGTTCAACCTCTTCAGCGGGCTGAGAAGTTGAAGGTTGTTGTTTTTGAGAAACGGATTTTGATGTTTTTGCCATTGGAGTTAAGTGATAAGAGTAGAAGCAAAGGACAATGTATGAGAGAAGTTTGAAGTGTAAATATGCAGAGAACAAAAGAGAGGAAAGGTTTGAACAACGTAAAGTCTGGAAATTAAAGAATGGAGGAGCTATTTATACTTTCTCAAAAGCGCGGTTCAGAGAACGAGGTAGGGGAGCATTAAATAGCATTTGCAGAAGTTGCAAGGTCTGTCGCCAGCTAGGACAGGCGAGGACTCTTTTTGATAGCGGTCACTGATGTGCCGGGTAATTTCGGCACATTTTGATACTACTTGCTTAAAGTTTGACTTGTTTTACTTGCAAATTCTCATGATACTTATGTAAATTTAGTGTATTTGCAGCATATCAAGTGTAAGTACCCAGAAGTACGGAAAAGAGTTCAAAAAGTCAGCTGAAGAAAAGAAAAGAAGTTAAAAGCATCGCAAATACGAGTATGCGGTCGCAAACTGAAAATGCGGACCGCATATTCCACAAGCAAATCGCAAACAAGGACAGAACTCTAGGCCAATCTTCATGACGAGAATGCGGTCGGAAATGTGACCGCAAAACAAGAATGCGAACCGCGAAATAACAAGGTGAAATCGCAAACACGAACAGAGTTCTGGGTGAAAATCAGAGTGGAGAATGCGATCGCATAATCAACATGCGAACCGCGAAATGAAAACACGATGAAGGATAAACTAGTGGGTTGACTCTGCGATAGCCTATGCAGATTTGCGGTCCACATTTCTGTTCTGCGACAGAAATGCGGTCCGCATTATCACAACAGGGGCAAATCAGACTGAAACTCGCCTCGGGTTTTGGGCCTCTATAAATAGGTTTTATAGGGTTTTGTGAAGGGAGTCTTGTCAGAATTGAGAGTACAAAGTACGGGCAATTAACTAGTTGAATTCTTAGAAGCTTTTGGGGATCAAATACCTTCTATTTTTGTAAGATGATATCAATTACTATTCTTTGTTCTTCAATTTTCAGCATGAATAGCTAAATTCAAAGGCTGAGGTTGTGAACCCTAGATGGGTAGAATGTTGTTGAGATTTTGATATTGAATATGATTTCAACGAAAGCTTGATATTTATTTATTTCTTGTTCTTAAATTAATCGTTAGTGGTTGCAAACATTAACGAACGCCAATAATTTGAGATAGAATATATGGAAAAGTGGGATAGAAGTTGGTAGAAATAAATAACAAAGACTCAAGGCTTTAAACCTTGTTAATAAAATCGCATAGGAATAAGTAGGTTTTAATTTGGCATTTAATTGGTTGTTCTTAAGCATAACTCTTTTGTATTTGGAAGAATCGTAAAGAGGATACATTATCCAACTATTGGGAAATATTGGATAATAAATCAAACATCAATTGCATATCAAGAAAGTTAGTCAATATTAATATCAAGAACATTCTAATCCATTAAGGGGGACACAACCTTGGTTTCTTAAATTCATATTATTCACATTCATACTATTACAATTAGTTTTGAGTTTTCGTTTACTCATACAGTCAACACTCTTTTGTTCTATTTGAGTTACTTGATAGAATTACGACTTAGTCAAGTATTACATTAATTAGATAATCGTTTCACACCTATTCCCTGTGGGATTCGATCCCAACCTTGTTGGGTTATTATATTTGACATCGACCGCTTACACTATTCTTAAGCTGTAATTTGAGCGTATCAAATTTTGGCGCCGTTTTCGGGGAATATGCGATCGCATATCTCGCTTTGCGACGAGTATGCAATCACATTTGTGTGTGTCAAATAGGCCTATGCACAAAAACATTCTGCGATGGGTATACGATTCGCATAGTGGTTATGCGATTCGCATATTCCACCGCGGAATGACATCTCGCTTGGCACACCTAATAATGCGACGAGTTTGCGGTTCGCATAGTGGATATGCGATCGCAAACCACGCCGCATTTCTGTAAGTCGTTGTTCATTCTTCCTGTTTTGCTTTTCTCGAATGATGATAATGTCACTTATATCTCGCACTTATGCAGATACGGCAGCCAAAAAGCACTCCGCGAAGAGAAGGCCATCATCCGCTTCTACCTCAGCACAACCCAAACGGGCAAGAGTGGAATCAACTGTGCCTAGCACCTCCCAGTCTGATGAGGAGGAATGCGTACCAGAAGTTGATTTAGTGGCTGAGGCCCGAAGGAAACGAGGTGATGACCTTCAGCTTCGATTTGGGGTTGAAGGTTCAAGATCCTTGTTCAAGGAAGGGCTAACAAAGAGAAGAATCTTGGGGGAGAAAAAGTTAAGCTTGAAAGGGCTACAAGACCAGTACCCTCATATTCTCGTAAACATCAAAACGAGAAAATGGGAGTACTTCACTACGGACCCCAAGGAATATAATGAGTCAATGGTTCGGGAATTCTATGCATCTTACGGAGCTTCACGAACAGGGTATCATAGACGTAATAGAATATTCACCGGCATCGTCCACGTTCGGGGTAAGGCTGTGTTTTGTGACAGTAAGCATATCAATGAACTTTACTTCCCCGAGTGGGAATCGGGCATAACTGAGTACGACGCAAAGTACTCCAACAGAGAACACGAACATGGATGGATAGCGTCCGTAATTGCCAAGGGAACTCCTGCCTGGGTTAACCCTGGAAAGAAAATCTACAAAGAAGACCTCACAAGGGAAGGCAAATATTGGCTCAACTTCGTCACCTCCCACGTAATACCTTCCAGGAATGAAACGGATATCAGCATTGAGAAGCCACTTCTCATTGCCTGTATTATGATTGGTATTAAAATTAATGTGGGGAGCCTTATTTTCCAGGAAATTGGCATCCGGGCTAGGCAGCGGGCCACATCACTTCCCTTCCCGAGTTTGATCACAACCCTCTGCCAAGAGGTGAATGTTCCTTTCTTACCACAACAAGACAAACTCGGTAGGTCTACGAGAGATATTCATATCACTCGTATAAGTGATTCGGTTGCCCCACCAGTGACCCCAATTGAGGACATTGACTCCCAAAATCTCCTTTCTCCCCAAGATACTGAAACCTCCACTGCTGCTGAAGAAACTGCACCCCCATCTACCACTGGTCCATCTGCCTCAGCAATGCCAACCATTTCAAGACTCGGTCTAATTGCACATCACGCAAATTCCAAGGTAGAACAACTCTTGAAAACATTGCCCCACATGATTAAACAGGCCCTGACTCCGACGCAAACGTCAGTGACCGCTCTCCAACAACAATAATTAGTGTTCGGAGATCGGTTGCACAAGCTTCAGTCGAGGGTTGAACAGATTGAAAGAGGTAAGGTGGAGGGTTTACCCCAGCTGCGGGAGGAAGTAAAATCCTTGAAGACCGACCTCCAGAAGATGAAAAATCTGGAGTTCGACATATCATCTCTCCTTCCTAACATGGGTGACAAGAGTGCTGACATTGCTGCACCAGACTTGGGCCTGGACTTCACGGCACTAATGGCAGACATCGCACCTTCGTCTGGTAAAGTGTCTCAGCCTCCCGCTCCTACAGTACAGGTATATCTTACTGATGACGATACTTTGGGGCAGTCATCAGAATTCGAAGGGGAAGAATAAGAGGAGGCCAGTTCAGGTTTTGATGAGGGTGATGACCCTAAGGATAAGGGCAAGGCAATTGTTGTGCCAACTGTGGAGGAAGTACAAGAGCAAGCAGACATTGAAAGGGCCATTCAGCAATCGCTAGCGGAAGTGGCTGCACGGGCAGACTATCAGCCACACAGCCACCAGTGGGAGAAGCTAGCAGCTCAGCAGTCCCACAACCTGCTCCAGATCAGCCCCACAGCCCTCCTGCGGCTCCGAAGGAAACCTAAGCTACTGCATCTCTTCGCGCAAATGCGCCCCAGGCAGCCCCTTGCACACTATATTGTTTTTATGCATTGGGGACAATGCATGTTTTAAGTTGGGGGTGGTAGCCTTATCTGTGTATCTGGGCATTTGATTTCTTTTTGGGCATGTTTAGTGACATTGATAACTGTACATTATGTAGTAATGATTAATGACTTATGTATATATGCTGTTGTAATTAAATAGTTAGTGAAATGAAGTTCCTAAATAAAATCCCCTTGTTTTTTCTTCCGCCGGGTTCTTTTTCAAGGGTGTAATAGTAGAACCGGGTTTATGAATATGAGATATATTGAACGGGATGGTAAATTTGTTCAGTATCAAGTATGTAAATCTGTGTGTAGATTAGACCCTTCCTAACAAATCAATTATATGAATTTGAGGCTCACTCGGTAACTCTAGGTCTACCTAGAATCGTGTATGTATACAAGAGGAAAGCCTCGAGTGACCAAATGTGAACTCTAAAGCTGTAAACTATGTTAACCGAACAGTGTGTGTACCAATGTGTGTGAGCTCCTTGTTTAGATAGTTCTTGTGTTCACTTTTTCCATCTAGAACTTGCCCGGTTGGTTTTTCGACGCCTATTATATGTACACTAAGTTAGAGAAATGATCTTAGGCTTTCTTTGATTATTTATGAAACCTTTCTATCCTTTTCAGCCTACATGTGCATAATTAATATCACTAGTACCCTATTTGAGCCTTTTAGCCTTTTCCTTGGCCTCCGCATTACAAACCTGTCCCATTCGTAAAACATGATCTCTTTTGAACCCGTTCCTCCTTGAACATTGAGAACATGGCTAAAAGTTTAAGTTGGGGGTGTTGGTCAACATGGAAATGGACAAGGCTGTGAAATGAAGGTGGGAACCCATACCTCAAAGCGCTAATGTGAATTTATGAAAGCTCCAAAGAAGAAAAAGAAAGAGAAAAGAAACCGAAAAAAAAAGAATTTGAAAAAAAAAGAAAAAAGTATGTATGTATTGGCAATAATGGAGCTTTGGAATAGATTAGAGAGGTATGTAAGGCGAGTCCAATATGGGAACTTAACGCCATTAAGGCTATGGGGTTGAAAAGAAGCCAAAGGTTAAAACAAAGAAGAATGTAATTAGTGTTCAAGGGGAAAGTAGCCACTAGTATCTAAATATATATCCTACCCTTCCTTAAACCGACATTACAAGCTTACAATGTCCTTATGTGATCTCCAACCGAGCGTTCTTATAACTAGGCGACAAATTAAAATAAGGGCAAGCCTATGGTATGGCATGTGGTGACACTTGAAATTTTGTTCTGAGAGTGAGTGTACTTGCACTTTAGTCCCTTTGTATTGCTATGATAAATATTGTGAGAGTGGGACTTTCTTTCCAGTGAGGGCACATACACTGCTAGGTTGATAGTAAGTTGAGTTTTGAGTAAAGCATAAGTGTATTCAGCTGAAGGTAGCCTTTAGTTACTTTGTTGAGGCTCAAAGTTCACTAACTGATTGGTTGCCCTTGAATATATTGATGATTCAAGGAGGGTACAGTATTCAAAGAGTTATACTTGAGATACTAACAACAAACACCGTCCATGGTCAGTATTGTTTCATATTTGATAAGTAGAGTCTAGACTAGGATAGTATCGTTTTAGTTGCTTGAGGACATGCAAGAGTTTAAGTTGGGGGTGTTGATGTACCGGGTAATTTCGGCACATTTTTATACTACTTGCTTAAAGTTTGACTTGTTTTACTTGTAAATTCTCATGATACTTATGTAAATTTAGTGTATTTGCAGCATATCGAGTGTAAGAAAAGAGTTCAAAAAGTTAGCTGAAGAAAAGAAAAGAAGTTAAAAGCATCGCAAATACGAGTATACGGTCGCAAACTGAAAATGCGGACCGCATATTCCACAAGCAGATCGCAAACAAGGACAGAACTCTAGGCCAATCTTCATGACGAGAATGCGGTCGCAAATGTAACTGCAAAATAGGAATGCGAACCGCGAACTCTAGGCCAATCTTCTGAAACTCACCTCGGGTTTTGGGCCTCTATAAATAGGTTTTATAGGGTTTTGTGAAGGGAGTCTTGTCAGAATTTAGAGTACAAAGTACGGGCAATTAACTAGTTGAATTCTTAGAAGCTTTTGGGGATCAAATACCTTCTATTTTTGTAAGATGATATCAATTACTATTCTTTGTTCTTCAATTTTCAGCATGAATAGCTAAATTCAAAGGCTGAGGTTGTGAACCCTAGATGGGTAGAATGTTGTTGAGATTTTGATATTGAATATGATTTCGATGAAAGCTTGATATTTATTATTTCTTGTTCTTAAATTAATCGTTAGTGGTTGCAAACATTAACGAACGCCAATAAACTCTATCTTATCTTGGAAAAGTGGGATAGAAGTTGGTAGAAATAAATAACAAAGACTCAAGGCTTTAAACCTTGTTAATAAAATCGCTTAGGAATAAGTAGGTTTTAATTTGGCATTTAATTGGTTGTTCTTAACTCTTTTGTATTTGGAAGAATCGTAAAGAGGATACATTATCCAACTATTGGGAAATATTGGATAATAAATCAAACATCAATTGCATATCAAGAAAGTTAGTCAATATTAATATCAAGAACATTCTACTCCATTAAGGGGGACACAACCTTGGTTTCTTAAATTCATATTATTCACATTCATACTATTACAATTAGTTTTGAGTTTTCGTTTACTCATACAGTCAACACTCTTTTGTTCTATTTGAGTTACTTGAGAGAATTACGACTTAGTCAAGTATTACATTAATTAGATAATCGTTTCACACCTATTCCCTGTGGGATTCGACCCCAACCTTGTTGGGTTATTATATTTGACATCGACTGCTTACACTATTCTTAAGCTGTAATTTGAGCGTATCAGTCACGTGCGTCATCGTGCTGCCGTCACCCATCAATGAGACGTTTTTAGGTTGTGTGATTTGACGCTTAGAACTTCGTGTCGTGCTCAACAAGTATGTTTTTTCTTGACCTGCTCTTGAAGGACGGTGGCTCATATTGTTTTTTGTCGCTATTCTCCAACAAACAAGGGGACTATCTGTATGGGGTCGAATACAATCGGGCACATAAAGAGTATCGACCTTGGGCACAAACCGAGGTCGGTCTATATTGGATCGAGGCCGGCGCTTCAAGAAGGACGGTTCGAGGTCAGACATCATTGGATCGGAGCCAAAGCATTCGAAAGGAGGCAGTCAAGACCAGTCTGGGTAAAAGCATCTTATGGTAAAAGTATCAGTTTCGCGTAACGGAAAGGCCGGAAATCTCGTGGTATACAGTTATCTCGGCGGGAATCACGGCCCCAATCATCAGAGACGTTAGACCAGTATTTTTAGGGATAATTCATCCTGTAATTAAGTCTTTTACTTTATATAGAATTTCTTTTCTCCCTATAAAAGAGTACTTAGTTTCATTGTGCAGGAGACAATATACATCATCAGTAATACAATTGCCTTTTCTAGCTATCTTTCTCACAAATTATTGATTATCTTTACTGCTCATTTCGTCACAGCAAAGTCATACGATTCTAGTGGTTTGTTTGTTCTCTTGCTTATTTAGAATCAGTCTTTATTCTTTGCTATTTATTTTATTGTATCAGACAAATTCACATATCCTTAATACCACGTACAAATTCAATTGTTACCCGCCGTCTTTATTTTGCCTTAGCCGAGGCTTCTCGATCAGTTGTACCTCTGACGTCCACTCTCTTGTTCTTGGAATGATCCTATCAATGGTTATTCTGTACTCCATATGTTATACAGACTCTACACTGAAAACGAAGAAGAACAAAAAGAAGATATCGTCAGTATACTGAAAGATAAAAAATAGCCAGACACACATAATAAAATGGATGACCTGATAAGATGAATTTTATATATATATATATATATATATATATATATATATATATATATATATATATATATATATATATATATATATATATATAGTGACAATTAGAACACAAAGTTGGCATTATTAGTTAAAAAAGATCATTCATGGGCTAATTGGATTGTCCCCATATATCTATTATTCAGTAACATCTAACATATTATTTTTGTTATTTACAGAAGTTCAATTGCACCAAACACTCATGTTTTGTAAATATTTATATTTTTATAAAAGATAGAGGTAATGTTTGTCTAAATAAATTTATGTGATCTTTCTAGATTGTGCAACAATTACATACAGGAACAGTTTTCCACCAGTGTACTAAGTGATGCCATCGCCTTTCCAACTATCGCCCTTTAGCTTCGACGTCATGTACAAAATCTCCATCCAAAAATGCTTCTCCAAGACCATCTTAACCAATACTGAAGCCTCTTATTGATTCATCTTTGATCGAAGCGGTCATGTGCGTAAAGGGTATCATCTATATTTTTCATTGCTTGAGTGGGTGCATGTTGATTGCTACCAATCGGAATGCGCATCATCAGTATTCTTCGTCAGTTGTTTCATTCTTTTTAGCTAGGATAATATCTACTCATGTTGCAATATCCTCATAAAGTAGCCTTTTGGATGATTTCATTGTAAACAATGTTATCATTGCAGCTACCTGGCATAGAGGGTCGGATTAGCATGTTCACATAATTCGAACTCTTTGCTCTGGCGAAAGCGACATAAAGTTAACAGTGCAAAAATACAATCTCTCGAAAATAATTTCCATAAAATCCAATATCTGACTTTGCGCTTTATTTATTGTCATTGCAAAGCACAGTCTTAGAGGAAAATGTGTCCTTTTAAACAGAACAATCATTTTTTCATCTTGGTCGATAATAGCAGTATTTTTGGGATAGACACGTGTATTCTTAAGATCACCAACTGAAATGTTAGCGCTAAAGACATGCGATTTAAAGTCACGATAAGTCAAACATGTGTCATAGGTTGAATGTGCACTATAGCAACTATCTCGAACGAGCACCATAAGAACTATGACTGACTGGGGTGTCGGGGGAAATTTGAAGTATCGACTGAACTAGCCTGTCATGATGCCCTTTACCATAACGCCCCTTGCCTCCAGATGAGATTAGTATTACGAGGCTGCTTGGCCTCGGGCTCCTCTATGCCCTATATATGGATACGCTCCAATCTCCTAGAAATCTCCATTGCCTGATGAAAAATTAATTTTTTCTCAGCATCACGCGCTATCCCAATTCTCATACCAAAGTGAAGACCCTCAATAAACCTTCGCATCTTCTCCTTCTCGGTGTGCATCAGAAAAGTCGCATGGCGTAATAATTCTGTGAACCTCATCTCATATTGAGTCACTGACATGCTACCCTGAACAAAATGCTCAAATTGACTACGGAGCTCATCTCTCTTAGTGGATGAGATGAAATTCTCCAAGAAGAGATGCGAAAAGTAAGCCCATGATAGAGGAAGTGACCCTGATGTCCTACCATGCTCGTAAGTCTGCTACCACTTCTTGGATGACCATCTCAGCTGAAAATTAGTGAAATCAAATTCATTGGACTCCGCAAGCCCCAAGTTATGCAGAATCTTATGACTCCTATCCAAGAAATTATGGGCATCCTCTAAAGGACCACCCTCAAAGTGGGGAGGGGGGGGGGGCTGCAACTTCTGGAACATATCCATTCTCATTTGCTCATCCATAGACATATCGGGCCTAACCTTGGGCCGTGCTGTAATAATAGGCTAATCTACACTAGCTGGTAGAACTCCCGGAGTTTGAAATCCATTAACCATCTGCTCTACAGTGTCGATAGCGGGGGTCTGAGCTCTTCCCCACGCCTAAAAAGTAGTTGATGCCATAGGAAGTACACTCGTCTGAGCCATGCTCTTAATGAAACCAACCATAGAGACCAAAGCATCCTGAAGCACTGGAATAACAATAAACCCCTCTAGGACCTGAGTTGGCCCTATCGGCTCATCCTGAACTAGAATCTGCTTACCATCCGGAGCTATTTGTGGTTCAACTAATGTCGCTCAAGCATGAGTATAAGTAGCTGTAGGTACTGTTGTAAGTGCTCTAGTCAAGGCTCTAACTCTGCCCCTACCCCAGCCTCTGCCCCTAGTGACAGCCACAACCTAGGGCTCTTGCTCCTGCTCAGTTGCGGTTAACGCACGTCTCCTCACCATTTGTGACAGAATAGAAGGGTAAATATTTAAACTTTAGGACAAATCTAAATTGCACTATAGAGAATGAAAGAATGTGAAGTTTCCTAAATATCTTGTAGCCTCTCGAAGAAAAGTATAAACGTTTTAGTACCGATTTGCAAGACTCTATTAGACATGCCCATGACTCGTGAGATTTATGCAACCTAGGCTTTGATACCAAGCTGTCACGGCCCAAAATTTCACTAATGGTCGTGATGGCTAACACGCCGACTACGTGAATCAATCACACGACAACCAAATAACAACATAATGAAATAATATAACAAGTCTAATAGATATCTCCAGCATAAATGAGTCTAAAACCAACACCAATATGTAAAACAATAATACAATCCCTCATAAACTGATGTCAATGATTACATAAGCTCTAAGAGTGTCGAAATACAATAGTCTGAAATAAATACAATACTGTCTGAAATAAACAACAGTATCGAAATAGGAAAAGAAGGTGACTTCGAGGTCTACAGATAAAGATATTGCATTACCTCGAGTCTACTAGCACCGCAACAATCTACTCCTCAGCTCTTCTAGTTCCAACACCTGGATCTGCACAAGAATATACAAAGTATAGTATGAGTACAAATGATCCAATGTACTCAATAAGTATCCAGACTAACCTCATTAAAGTAGTAGGGAGATTGGTCAATTATACTTACTATTACAACCTGAACAATCCATAATTTATTACAAGACAAGAATCTAGTATAAATAGTGTATAAGATGATCCGGTATAATTAACAAAAAAATATCACGCTGTCAGATAAGAAATGGTCAAACTAACATTGGCATATCAAATCAACATATAAAGATGATATGCGTCGCAAAGCATTTTATAAATGCCAAGTATAATAGTCTATAATGTCTATGCATGAATAAGACTCGCTCCAACAATCGACATTCTCCAAGTGTCCAACAAATTTTCGCACATAGAGCACAAGATACAATGGGTGATCAACTAACTCCGGAGGGACGGATCCAAATCCACGATGTACGGATAACTCACGTGCTAATAACAATAATACCCGCACGGACAACTCACGTGGCACAATACTCATCTTGCACGAACAACTAACTTGTCTCAAACTTAGTCCATATGAGAGTTTTCATATATAAAATATATGAAATATTCACCGTAAAAAATATAAATGAGGTGTATGACCATGAAAAATATAATATAAAGATGGAGGCATGTAAATAGTATGACTACGGCGAACATAATAACAAGAATAGCTATTTCCGGTCAACAAGGCAATAGTAACCTAAAGATGTTTTGGGAGATAACATGTCATAAATAACATATGATGTTAAACCAAGACATAAAGTAGCCCTAAAATCTAACCGAGCATGAATAGTCCTAAAATCTACACGAGCATGAATAGCCCATGGAACTCGTATATACGCTTGCAGCCATGCATATATAACACCCCCAAAACATAGTAAATAATCAAATAAGGTCAATTTCTTAAGGTAGACTTCCTCAAGCCAAGCCTAGGCAAGATACTTACTTTGGAAGCCAAATCAACCCTCCAAAATCGCCTTTTCTTTAGAAATCCCTCCAACTGGCTCAAATCTAACCAAATAACACTCAATAAAGTCAAATAACATCATATGAATCAATTCCAAATAATAAAATTTTAATATTTAATCAATTTCTAAAAAATTAACAAAAGTCAATCCGAGCTCACATGGTCAAAACCTAAGTCTAGAGGTAAATCTTGTTTATTCATAACCTCACGAGTTCAAATACGTGTTTAGTTTTTAAATCCAAATCTAAATCGATGCTCAAAACCTTAATTTACACCCTCTTAAGTTGTAGATAAAAGTTTCAAATTTTACTTTAAATTTCATATTTTAGGTGTAAAAATCTATGGGGAATCAAGATATATGATCCAGTTCAAGTGTAAATTATTTACCTCCAAGATAGTAGTGAAATCCCTCTTCAAAATCTCCTCCTGCCATTCTCCAAAATTCAAAAATATGAAAAATGGGCAAAGTCCCAAAATTTAGACTTAAAATGCCCTTGCTAGAACTACCCTTCACGAATACAACCACTTCCCGCATTTGCGAATCACAACCTACCACTGCCAAAAGATCTTATTTCGCAATCGCGGATAGACCCTCGCGATTGCGAAGCTTCACCTAACTCTCCTTTGCAAACACGATCGAACCCTCACGAACACGGTCGAGCCCCCATAAATGTGATGACCAGCGACCCCTAGCTTTCGTGAAAATGACAACCTTTTTGCGTACATGAAGCACAATAGTCCCCAGCCTAAGTCCTATATTGTGATTGCGAGACATGCTCCACGATCGCGAAGCGCACTAGACACTAGCAAAAATCAGCAATCTCCAACATGCTCCGGATGGCCCGAAACTCATTTGAGCTTCCCCAAATCCCATCCAATCATATCAATAAGTCCGCAAATACTACCCTGACCAATCCTAGGCCTCCAAACACATACAGAACCATTGCGTCTAAGAATCAAAAGCTAAACCACATGTCGAACTCTCCTAAATTCATAGACTTCTAAACTTTCAAGCAATCGTCTGATTCATACTTAGACACTTAAGATCTCAACTAAATTTTGCACACAAGTTTCATACAATAATACAAACTATCCTCAGTCTAGGAATACCAACCGTAGTCCAACAACATTAAAGGCAACTAGGGGTCAAACTTATGAACTATCCAATTCTTCAAGTTACCAACTATGGGCGAAATAGAGTCTAAATCTCCTAGGAACCTCCAAAAACTAATCCAAACATACGCTTAAGTCCAGAATCATCATACGAACCTACTAAAACCTTTAAATCTCCAATCCGGGGTCGTTCACTCAAAAATCAAATCTTGGTCAACTCTTATAACTTAATGCTTTCAAAATAAAACTAAGTGTTCCAGTTCACTCCCGAACCTTCCCAGAACCAAATCAACCATTCCCACAAATCATAATATCAAACAGACATACGGGAAGCATCGAATAGGAGAACAAAGCTCTAATACTCAAACAACCGATCGGGTCATTACAAGACATAATGTTCCTTCAAGTTAAATTCAACAAGTGAAGATTAATGAGATTTTGGTGGAACTAAAGCAAAATTATCAATCTCCAGGAGAAAATAAACGATTACTTGGGCCCCACTATGTGTGCCAAACTATTTAACCTAAAATTAGTTGTATAGGTCAAATCAATAGAATTTGTTTTTGCAGGCCACAAGCAAATTAGAAAATCAAATATAAAGAAAATAAAAGATTGATGCTTGGCCAAACTGCTATATTTTTAGTACATTAATCGCCTTACATATTGTTAGTTTAGTGTTAATTGTGCAACGTTTGAGATAAATTATGTTGTTTTATATTTAGGAGCATCAAAAGACAAAGACGAGTGAAAGTTACACAAAAAGAGGACGAAAATACAAGAAAAGAGCACAAAAGCACGAAGTACTCAAACCTGGCTACAGGCCAGGCAAAGCCAGCTCTGTAGCCAGCTTGGCCACGCTATAATCCTACCCTCACGAGGTCAAGCACCCGGTGGTCAAAGTTTGCGAATAAAAATACTCCGACCCGAATTTAGACTTGGAGACTCTACCCTAACCTATAAATATTCCCTAAACATGTCTAAGAAGGGTTGGATGTTTTTGAGAGAGGATTCGACCTAAGTGGGTGATACGCTCCAATTACACTTTAATAAATAGTGTAAAGTGGTCGATGTCAAATATAATAACCCAACAAGGTTGGGGTCGAATCCCACAGGGAATAGGTGTGAAAAGGTTACTTGACTAGTGTGTTACTCGACTAAAGTCGTAATTCTATCCAGTTAATAACAAGAGTATGTATTGAGTTTGGTTTTAGGTGATGGCTAATTGAAATATTGAGAATGTAAATAATTTGGTTAAAGAAACCAAGGTTGTGTCCCCATTAATGAAGTGTAATGCTATCGGTGTTAATATGATATATTTCTAATGGAAGGTCCTTTTTGATATGAAAATGATGTCTAAGTGACTACCCAATTTTTTTCAATAGTTAGGTAGTATTTCCTCTTTATGATTTTTTTCAAATATAAAAGAGTTGCAATTAAGAACAATCAATTTATGCAAAATAAAACCCACCTAAGCGATTTTATTAAACAAGGTTTAAAGCCTTGAGTCTTTGATATTTACTTCTACCAAATTTTACCCCACTTTCCCAAGCAAAGCAAGAATTTAATGACACTTGTTAATGTTCGCAACCACCAACAATAAATGAAGAATGAGAAGTAAATAAATATCAACCAACTATTATATATATATTCAATGTTAAACACCCATTAACATAACACTCATTTAGGGTCTACAACCTTAGTATTTAAAGTTAGCTACTCATACTAAAATACAAAAACAAGAGAATATGAAATTCCATAAAGCTTACAAAGTGAAAGATTCTTGACCCAAAAGCTTCCAAAAGAAAAGAATATTAATGCCTTGTATTCTAGCTTCAAAGTCAGACAAGATAGAGCCCACAAAACTCCAATAAATCAATTTATAGAGGGCCAAAAATCGGGACAAAAATCGAACAAATCTGCCCTTTCAGGTTGAATATGCGACCGCATTTCTGTCACATAACAAACATGCGGTCCGCATTTTTGACATGGCTATCGCAGATTGTAACCCTAGTTTCGCCTTCACCGCATTCATAGTTTGTGGTCCGCATTGTAGAAATGCGACCGCATCTTGCATCGCATTTTCTTCCTTCAGTCTTCATGTTTGGTTTGCGGTTACTTCTGCGGCTCGCAAACAAGTTATGCGATCGCAGATGAGACCGCATTTTTTACGTTGAACTTTGCCCAGAATTCTGTTTTGGTCTGCGATCTCGGTGTGCAATATGCGGCTCGCAAACAAGTTATGCTATTGCAGATGAAACCGCATTTTTGACGTTGAACTTTGCCCAGAAGTCTGTTTTGATCTGCGATCTTGGTGTGAAATATGCGGCTCGTATGTGGGTTTTACGATAGCATATCCACATCTGCGATGCCTTTTTGCTCTTTTCTTGTCTTTTTGTGGTTTTTTGAACTCTTTTTTATGCTCTTAGGTCCTTACTCCTAATACACTGCAAAAATACTAAAATTACATAAGTACCGAGGGAAATTGCATTTAAAACAAGCAAAATCTAAGCAATTAGTATCAAAATGTGCCGAAATTCTCTGGCACATTAACACCCCCAACTTAAACTCTTGCTTGTCCTCAAGAAACTAAGATGACACTATCCTATTCTATACTCCATCTACAAGACGTGAAACAATAGTGACCATGGACGGTGTTTATTGTTAGTATTTCAAGCATGCATCTTTGAGTGTTTTACCCTTCCTGAACCATAGATATATACAAGGAAAACTAATCAACTTGTGAACTTTGAGCCTCAGACAACGTGACAAAATGCTACCCTCAGCTTAGTGCACTTGCATTTGACTCAAAAACTCAACTTTTGTTCAACCTCGCAGTTCATGTGCCCTCACTAGAAAGAAAGTCCCAAAATCACAATATTTACAATGACAACAAAAAGGGACTAATTCACAAATACACTCACTCTCAGAAAAGAGTTTCAAGTGTTACAACATACCATACCATAGGCTTGCCCTTATTTTAATTCGTCGCTTAATTCTAAGAACGCTCGGTTGGAGATCCCATAAGGACTTTTTAGGCTTGTAATGTAGGTTTAGGGAAGGGTCGGATAAACATTTATATATAAGTGACTACACCCTCCTTGAACACTAATCATATTTTCTTTTCTTTTTGCATTTTGTTTCTTTTCAAACCCCATAGCCACATTGGCATCTAGTTCCCAATATGGAACCACCTTAAATACCTCTCTAGTTTTCTTCAAGGCTCCATAATTTTATATATATATATATATACACATTTTTTTTTGTTTTGGAGCTTGAATAATTTCATATGAACACTTTGAGGTATATGCTCCTACACTCAATGTACAACCTTACCCATTTCCACTTTGACACCACACCCCCAACTTAGGCTTTTAGCCTCATTCTCAATGTTCAAGGAGGAACGGGTTCAAAAGAGGAATTATTTTACAAAAGGGAAAGGTTAGAAAAGGTTAAAGGCTCGAATAAGGCACTAGTGATATTATTTATGCAATGGTAGGCTTGAAAGGCTAAAGAGGTTTCGCAAATAAAACAAAGAATGCCTAAGATCATCCCTCCAACCAAGTGTAATTATTATAAGCATCGAAAAACCAACCGGGCAAGTTCTAGATGGCAGAAGCAAACACAAGAATTATCTACACAAAGAACTCACACACATGGCACACGAACTGTTTGGTTCACATAGTTTAAAGCCCTCGAGTCAACATTTGGCAATTCAAAGCTTTCATCATATATACATGCATAACTCTAGGTAGGTGTAGAGTCACAGAGCGAGCCTCAAGTTCACACAGTTGATCTCTTCTTTTTTTTTTTCTTTTTTTTTTGTGGAAGGGTATAGGCTATGTACAGACACACATGCTTGAGACTAGACAATTACACCAACCCAGTCAACATGTTTCATTCTGTCCTGGTTCTACTATTACACCCTCGGAAAAGAACCCGACAAAGAAAAAAAAAGGGGAATTCATTGCTAATTACTAAAGATGGGCAACTATCTACTAGTTTTTGTTGGTTTTTTTTTTTATATATATATATGCACAAGGATAACATAACTTATGTACGGAAATCACAAAGCACTAATATATACAAAATCACTAACAAAATACACATGAGTACATAAGTTTGTTTATAACATAAAGGCATGAATATGTACAACAGTTGCTAATGTCACAAAAGTATAGACAAGGCTAATTGCTTGTCAAAAGTATAGACATTAATATTATTTTTCAAAAGTATAGACAAGGCTACCACCCCCAACTAAAAGCATGCATTGTCCCCAATGCATATGAACATAGAGTAGAGTTGAAAGGGCTCCCTGAGGCGCACTAAGCGCTATGGGAGTCGGTAGCCGGCTGAGTGATGGTGAGGTCACCCTCTGATACTGAAGCTAACCACTATGCGGACCGCATAACCATCGCAGAACTGATTTGCGCACAACACAAAACAAAATAAGAAAATGCGATCGCAAACTCCACGGCAAAGTGGGAAATACGATCGCAAAACAACCGCAGATAGCAAGGTTTTAACTGGGTGGTCTGTTTCAATTTGCGGTGACTTTGCGGTCCGCATTTTAATTTTGCGATCGCAAATGTCACCGCATTTCATCATC
The DNA here is from genome assembly GCA_002018475.1 of Nicotiana obtusifolia. Taxonomy (NCBI): domain Eukaryota; kingdom Viridiplantae; phylum Streptophyta; class Magnoliopsida; order Solanales; family Solanaceae; genus Nicotiana; species Nicotiana obtusifolia. The sequence continues at coordinate 118,466 of MCJB01014998.1, forward strand.
GTCCTCAGAAGACTAGGATTTAATTATCGGCCAAAATGCGGACCGCATTTTGATTTTGCGGGCCGCAAATGCCTTCGCTCTCACGATTCAATTCATCCCTCAACAATGGCGGTCCTATTTCTCTCTACCCAGCACCCCAGATATGTTTTCTACCTAGAAACGACCACGATATGTGCAAACAACTAAGACAAACAATACAATCAAAAATGCAGAATGAAAATAAAGAAGACCACAGAAAAGATAGAAGTGAACTTCAAAATGGAAAACTGGGGCAGGGACACACACCAGTGAAGAGGGGTACGAGCACTATGGAGATTATGAATGGGTATTCGTCCTTTGTAAGATTCGATCACTAGCCGTTTTTGCCCCTCTCTTTTTTTTTCGATCTCTGTTTGCCTCTCTTTTCTGTTCGTTCTTTTTTTTTCCTTTTTTTTTTGTTTTGAATGAGTGAGGTATGAGAGAATGCGACGACGTACCTGACACTTTGCGATGGGAAGTCACCGCATAACACACTATGCGACCGCATAAGTGTTATGCGGTGGGTTCATTTGACTTGCTGAAGGGGTAACAATGCGATCGCATAATTGAAATGCAGTCTGCAAAGTGCATCACCTTGTCGCATTCTAATCAATGATTTTAGCCAAACTTAGTGTTTTAGTTTTCGACCAAAATGCAGTCCGCATAGTGAAAATGCGACCGCATCTTTGCGGCAAACTTCACGCAGTGGTTTTTCTTCCCTTTTGTTATGCATTCCTTCCCAGAGTTGTGATCTTTTGAATCCCCTGCACTCTAACACACGCTTTAAATTGCTCAAGTAAATCTATCTATCAAAAATTAAAAATTTAAAGAACAAAAAAGGTGTTACCACACATGGGTTGCCTCCCATGAAGCGCTTGATTTAACGTCGCGGCACGACGAAGTTGGTGTTCCTTTGGAGTCACTCAATGGTCGGGCACGGACCATCTTTGAGAACTAGCTGCTCTACCAAATATTTTTCGCCATCTGTGCCCAAGTAGTGTTTGATTCATTGGCCATTTACTTTGAATGTCCGGAGCCCATCTTCCGATGCTAGTTCCACAGCTCCAAAAGGAGAGACATTGACCACTTTGAATGGACCGGACCATTTTGATTTGAGCTTGCCCAGAAACAATTTGAGCCTTGAGTTAAAGGGCAATACCAAGTCACCCGACTTGAACTCTCTTTTCAAGATCTTCTTGTCATGGACGAACTTCATCCTTTCTTTGTACACAGCTGCACTTTCATAAGCATGGAAACGGAATTCCTCCATTTCATTGAGTTGTGTTAACCTCAAATTTGCAGCTCAGCCCAGTCCTAGTTCAACCTTTTTAACGCCCACATAGCCTTGTGTTCCAATTCCATGGGCAGATGACAAGCTTTTCCGAAGACTAACCGATAAAGAGAAGTACCAATAGGAGTCTTGTACACCGTGCGGTACGCCCACAATGCGTCATCTAGCTTTATTGACCAGTCGGTCCTGTTTGCATTAACAGTCTTTGCTAGAATGCTCTTGATCTCCCGGTTGGAAACCTCAACTTGACCACTTGATTGCGGATGATAAGGTGTGGCAACCTTGTGCTTGACGCCATATTTCTCAAGTAGAACCTTGAAAGCTTTGTTACAGAAATGAGACCCACCATCACTAAGAATGGCTCTAGGAGTGCCAAACCGAGTGAAGATGTTTTTCTTCAAGAATGTGGTCACACTCCTTGCCTCGTTGTTTGGTAAGGCGATCGCTTCAACCCATTTGGACACATAGTGCACAGCCACCAAAATATATTTCATCTCGCAAGAGCTTACAAAGGGGCCCATGAAATCAATTCCCCACACGTCGAAGATCTCTATCTCCATCACAAAGTACATTGGCATTTCATGCCTCTTGGAGATTGAACCTTGTCTTTGACATTGGTCACAAGCCTTGACCATTTGATTGGCATCATGATATATTGAAGGCCAATAGTAACCACATTCAAGAACCTTAGCCGCCGTTCGATTTCCTCCATGATGACCCCCAACCGGTGAGTCGTGGCATGCCTTTAGAATTGGCACAATCTCTTCTTCCGGAACACACCTTCTGATAATATTGTCAGCACAAACATGGAACAAGAATGGCTCCTCCTAATAGTATTGCCGGCAGTCTCTCAAAAACTTCTTTTGATAGGATTCCAATCCGTCCGGGATAAGGTCACTAACTAAATAGTTAGCAATATCGGCATACCAAGCAAAAGTGCTAGATAGTGCCAATACGTGTTCATCCAGGAATGCATCATTGATTTCAAGATCTCCCTTTGGTCTCCCTGCTTCTTCAACCCTTGACAAATGATCTGCCACTTGATTTTGAGTTCCCTTGCGATCCTTGACTTCAAAGTCAAACTCTTGCAACAACAAGACCCATCGAATCAACCGAGGCTTTGCATCCTTCTTTGCCATGAGATAGCGAAGAGCCGCATGATCTGTGTACACTATCACCTTGGATCCTAACAAATAAGCCCGGAACTTCTCAAAGGCATAGACAATGGCAAGAAGTTCTTGCTCAGTCACCATGTAATTTATTTGTGCCCCATTGAGTGTTTTGCTTGCATAGTAGACCGAGTGAAGAACCCTGTTGTGACGTTGGCCAAGCATTGCCCCAATGGCTACACCACTAGCGTCACACATGAACTCGAAAGGAAGAGACTAATCAGGTGTGACAATAATAGGTGCCGTGGTAAGCCTTTGCTTCAACTCCTCAAAGGCTTTGAGTCATTTCTCATCAAACACAAATTTGGCATCCTTCTTAAGGAGTTTGCACATAGGATTTGCAATCTTGGAGAAGTCCTTGATGAAGCGCCTATAGAACCCGGCATGCCCTAAGAAACTTCGAACACCCTTAATGGAAGTAAGTGGAGGAAGCTTAGAAATAATCTCTATCTTTGCCCGATCAACCTCTATGCCATGCTTTGAAATTTTATGCCCCAACACGATGCCTTCATCCACCATGAAGTGACATTTCTCCCAATTGAGCACAAGGTTAGTCTCTTCACATCTCTTAAGCACTTGTCTAAGATTGTTAAGATAATGCTCAAAAGACTCACCTACCACCGAGAAGTCGTCCATGAAGACTTCTAGAAAATCCTCTACCATGTCGGAGAAAATGGACATCATGTATCTTTGAAAAGTAGCCGGAGCGTTGTATAAACCAAATAGCATCCAGCTAAAAGCAAATGTTCCATAGGGGCAAGTGAATGTCATCTTCTCTTGATCCCCCAATGCTATGTTGATTTGGTTGTAGCTGGAATATCCATCAAGGAAACAATAGAATGACCTTCCCGCTCGCCGATCAAGCATTTGATCAATAAAAGGCATAGGGAAATGGTCCTTCCATGTGGCACTGTTGAGTTTTCGATAATTTATACACACCCTCCAGCCGTTCACCGTTCTTGTTGGGATGAGCTCATTTTTCTCATTTTCAATTACGGATATGCCTCCCTTTTTTCGGCACACATTGCACCGGACTTACCCAAGAACTATCGGCAATAGGGTAGATTACCCCGGCATCCAACCATTTGATGATTTCTTTCTTTACCACCTCTTGCATTGACGGGTTCAACCGTCGTTAATGTTCCACACTCGGTTTGGTCTCACTTTCCAATTGGATTTTATGCTCGCAAATTCCTGCAGGAATCCCACGAATGTTCGCAATTGTCTATCCAGTGGCTTGCCTATGCTCCTTCAAGACTTTCAACAATCGTTCCACCTGCACATCATTCAACAAAGAAGAAACGATTACCGGTAAAGTATCATTTGAGCCAAGAAATTTATACCTCAAGTGCGGAGGAAGTGGTTTGAGCTCTAGTTATGGTGGCTCAATAATAGATGGCTTTGCGGGAGGTGTGGCTCTATTCTCCAAGTCGAGAGAGAGCTCTGCCGGAGCATAAGTGTAAGAACCAAGCCCCTCCAGTGCATTTACCGATTCCATATATCCCTCCATATCCTCACCATCAAAGTTCACCAAAATAGCCGCCAATGCTTCACCGAGGCATTGTTCTTCCATTTTCATTTCAACCGCATCTTCCACCTCATCAACAATATCAATCACCAAAATGCTTTCATCCTCATGTGGTAGTGCCATACCCTTGCTTGCTTGGAATGTGAACTCTTCATCATTCACAGGGAATTTGATTTCATTCCGTTCCGAATCCATGAGTGCTCTTCCCGTGGCTAGGAATGGTCTCCCCAAGATGATAAGGATCTCTTTGTCAACCGCGCAATCAAGGATTACAAAATCGACGGGTGAATGAAACTCTCCACTTTTACAATCATGTCATCAACAATTCCTAGCGGTCTCTTGATGGAACGATCGGCCATTTGCAATCTCATACTTGTTGGCCTTGGCATTCCTAATCCCGCTTGTTTGTAAATGGCAAGCGGAATTAAGTTAATGCTAGCCCCATTATCACAAAGGGCCCTTTCAAAATCATGCGCCCCAATAGTGCATGGAATAATAAAGGCTCCCGGGTCTTCTTTCTTTTGAACGGTAGTTGTGGCAATAATAGAACTAACCCGGTGAGTCATGTTCACCACCTCATTCTTGGTGGTCCTCTTCTTGGTGATCAAATCTTTTAAATATTTGGCAAAACCTGGCATCTCTTGAAAAGCTTCCAAGAATGGGATGTTTACCGATAATTGCTTTTGCTTTAGAATGTCATAGAACTTCTCGAGTTTGCTATCATCAACCCTTCTTACAAGTCTTTGAGGAAAAGGAGGAGGAGCTCTAGGAATAGGCGGAAGAATTTTTGGTGTCTCTTTTGCCTTTTCCTTTACCACTTCTCGGTTCTCTTCTTGCACTTGCACATCTTCCGGAATTTTCTCAATTTCGACAACACTTGGCTCTTCAACCTCAACCCCTTTCTCGAACTCTTCTACCTCAACCACTTGTTCACCCTCTCCTTGTAATACCTTCCCACTCCTAGTAATAATTGTCATGACATGAGAAGTTGGGCCACTCCCACTACCCTTTGGGTTCGCAATTGTGTCACTAGGGAGTGTTCCCTTTTGCTTTGGATTTTGCTCCTTAGAGAGGTCTCTCATTTGCATCTCCAATTTTTGAATGGATGCGGCATGAGAGCCAACAAGCTCGGTTATGTTCCTCATAGAAGTGTTGGATTTTTCTTGATTTTGCAACAACCGTTCAAGCATACTTTCCAACTTATTCTCGCTTGAGGAACCTTGATTTGAATATTGACCCTTTGGGGGAACATAGGGATTTGAACTCCGGTTTGAGAAGTTGTTGTTGTTGTTCTAATTTCCTTGGTTTGAGCCACCTTGGTCATTTCGCCATTGTTGGTGGCCTTGCCCTTGCGGGTTTGGCCTCCATTGATTTTGTGGTCCTTGACCTTGGTATTGTTGCCTTTGATACCCTCCTTGAGAGTTGTTGACATAATTTGCTTCCTTAAAATCCTCATTTGATACGGGTTGCACATCCTCAACCACATTTACCTTCTTCGTTTGGCTTCCGGTGAACATCTTTGTCAACACATTAACATTTGTTGCAAGCCCTGAAATCACTTGATCTCTCTCTTGATTTTCCTTGATCATGTTGTTCAAGGAAGGAGAGCCATATGTAATTCCACCTATGGTGTCCTCGGAATGCCATGCTTGATTATGCTTTGCCATTTTGTCAAGTATTTGTGTCACCCTTGCGAATGATTTGTCCATGAAAGATTCGTCAGCTACATTCTTGGCTATAGATTGTTTCATCGAATCCAAGCCCATGTAGAATTTCTCTAACAAAATAGAATCTGGGAAACCATGGTTGGGAGACATCACCAAATATAATTTGAAACGATCCCATGCCTCGTGTAGATGTTCTCCCGATACTTGCTTGAAAAAGAAGATTTTATCCCTGAGCTCAGACTTCTTACTTTGTGGGAACCATTTAGACAAGAAGGCTCGGACAAGTTCAGGCCAGGAATGAATGGAGTTTGGGGGAAGATTTTGAATCCATTTCCCTACGTCCCCAGCTAGAGAGTACTTGAAGCATCTCAACCTTAGGGCATCATCAGAGACATTGTTCTGCTTATGCATTGCACACACACCCAAGAAGTTTCTAAGATGTTGTGTTGGATCATCATCAGTGGAATTCCTGAAAAACCCCTCCGCTTTGAGCATATGGATTAAATCGTGTTCCACCTTGAAAGTTGCAGTGCCAATGGCCGGAGGTACAATAGCATTTGTATCCTCAATGTACTCCTCGATATCCGCAAAAGGATTTTCTTCCATTTCTGCCTCCACGTCTTCACCATATTCGGACATGTTTTCCTATCAACACTAAGAAAAACAAGCAAAGTGTAATGGAATAGAATAAGACGTATAGTAAAATACACACTAATTAGTAATTTCAAAACCGTATTCCCCGGCAACGCTGCCAAAATTTGATACACTCAAATTACACTTTAATAAATAGTGTAAGGCAGTCGATGTCAAATATAATAACCCAACAAGGTTGGGGTCGAATCCCACAGGGAATAGGTGTGAAAAGGTTACTTGACTGGTGTGTTACTCGACTAAAATCGTAATTCTATCCAGTTAACCGTAACAAGAATATGTATTAATGGTAACAAGATTATGAATTGAGTTTGGTTTTAGGTGATGGCTAATTGAAATATTGAGAATGTAGATAATTTGATTAAAGAAACCAAGATTATGTCCCCATTAATGAAGTGTAATGCTACCGGTGTTAATATGATATATTTCTAATGGAAGGTCCTTTTGATATGCAAATGATGTCTAAATGACCACCCAATATTTTTCAATAGTTAGGTAGTATTTCCTCTTTATGATTTTTGCAAATATAAAAGAGTTGCAATTAAGAACAATCAATTTATGCTAAATAAAACCCACTTATTCCTAAGAGATTTTATCAAACAAGGTTTAAAGCCTTGAGTCTTTGGTATTTACTTCTACCAAATTCTACCCCACTTTCCCAAGCAAAGCAAGTATTTAATGGCACTTGTTAATGTTTGCAACCACCAACAATAAATGAAGAATGGGAAGTAAATAAATATCAACCAACCATTATATATATATATTCAATGTTAAACACCCATTAACAAAATACCCATTTAGGGTCCACAACCTTAGTATTTAAAGTTAGCTACTCATACTAAAATACAAAAGCAAGAGAATATTAAATGCCATAAAGCTTAGAAAGTGAAAGATTCTTGACCCAAAAGCTTCCAAAAGAGAGGAATATTAATGCCTTGTATTGTAACTTTAAAGTCAGACAAGATAGAGCCCACAAAACCCCAATAAATCTATTTATAGAGCGCCAAAAATCGGGACAAAAATCAGACAAAACTGCCCTTTCAAGTTGGATATGCGACCGCATTTCTGTCGCATAACAGACATGCGGTCTGCATTTTTGACATGGCCATCGCAGATTGTAACCCTAGTTTCGCCTTCACCGCATTCATGGTTTGCGGTCCGCATTGTAAAAATGCGACCGCATCTTACATCGCATTTTCTTCCTTTAATAGACTTCATGTTTAGTTTGCGGTTACTTCTGCGGCTCGCAGACAGGTTATGAGATCGCAGATTAGACCGCATATTTTACATTGAACTTTGCCCAGAAATCTGTTTTGATCTGCGATCTCGGTGTGAAATATGCGGCTCGCATGTGGGTTTTGCGATAGCATATCCACATTTGAGATGCCTTTTTGCTCTTTTCTTGTCTTTTTGTGGCTTTTCGAACTCTTTTCTATGCTCTTAGGTCCTTACGCCTCATACACTGCAAAAATACTAAACTTACATAAGTACAAAGCGAAATTGCATTTAAAACAAGCTAAAATCTAAGCAATTAGTATCAAATGTGCCAAAATTCTCCGGCACATCAGTAACGACCCGATCGGTCGTTTAGAGTAGTTGCATTTTGTTCATAGGTTTGAGGTCACGAATAGCTTCACATGGTGTACTATGACTTGTGCATATACTTGGTTTTTATTTTTGAGTGGTTCGAGATTGATTTGGATGGATAATTTTTATTTTAGAAGCTTTAGTTGGAAGAGTTAACCAAGTTTGACTTTTTGCGTATATGATCTCGAATTAGAGTTTTGATGGTTCCGTTAGGTTCTTACGGTAATTTTGGACTTGGGCGTATGCCTGAAAATGAATTCAGCGGTCCCTAGGTTGATTTGGCTTTATGCCGAGAGTTAGCAATTTAAAGGTTTAGAATTTTCCTAAGTTTGCCACGGGTTTGACTTTATGGCTATCAGGTTTGTAATTTGGTTTTGGGACTTGGAGTAGGTCCTTTTTTCTATTTGGAACTTGTCTGCAAAATTTGGTGTCATTCAGAGTTGGTTTGATAGGATTCATATGCTAGGTTGTGATTCTAGAGGCTCTTGAGTTTTCTTTGGAATTTCATGCGTTTTGAGGTCCGATTCGTGGTTCTAGATGTTATTATGGTGTTTTGATCGCGCGAACGAGTTCGTATGATATTTTTAGACTTGTGTAAATGTTTGGCTAGGAGCCCCGGGGTCTGGGGTGAGTATCGGATTTCGGATTGGTTTTGTTAAAATTTTGTATGCTGGTGCCGGTTCCATCTTTGGATTTTACTAGGTTGTTGTTGTTATTGTTGGTGCTGGTTTTATTGCATTTGCAAGTCTCTTCTCGCTTTTGCAAACCTAGGAAAGTTGGGCATTTATCGTAATGTGATATTAGAGTCGCATTTACGATTCTGGGGCTGTCCCCTTTTGCGATGTCTGGGTCGCTTTTGTGACTGTTGTGGCTTCGCATTTGCGAGGCATTTGATCGCAATTGCAATCTTCACTGTGTCTGTCATGGGTCTCATTTTGTGATGCTTTGTCCGCATTTGCGGACGTCGCATTTGCAAACCCCATGTTGCAAATGCGACATCTGCCGCTTGTTTATAACTGTGTTTTTTTAGGATTTAGTCTCATTTTATCACCTTTTGAGCCCTAGACTCGGTGGGAGGCGATTTTGTGGGGAGATGTTTATACCAAACTATTGGGTAAGTGATTTTGACCAATTTTCAATTATATTACATGATTATTTATGACATTTAACATCAAATTCATGAGATTTGAAGAGAAATTTTTGGGATTTTTTACTATATTTTGAAAAAATAAAACTTTAAGAGTTGTGAGTCGACTCGATTTAAAACAAAACACATATATGAACTCTTGGGGCTATGGGTATTCGAGACCTACCCTTCTACTCGATTTTGACCAGGCGGGCTCGGGGTTGACTTTGTTAACTTTTGGGGAATTGTATAAATATCATAGCTTTATTAATTGGAATTGGCTTCTCATGCATTCTTTGATATCATTTAGTCTTTTTTTGCTAGATTTGAGTCAAACAAAGGTGAATTTTAAAGGAAAGCTATTTTGAGTATTGATTTAGCCTACTTGAGGTAAGTATCTTGCCTAACTTTGTAGGGAGGCGGAGGGGGACAACTCCTTAGAATTTGGGTTGATTGTACCATTTGAATTATGTGGAAGACGTGTACACGAGGTGACAAGTGTGTACACAGGCTCATATGTGGTATTTGACCGGTTTAGACTCTTAGGCTTCTTTCACGAATTTTATTGAAGTTGTCATTTCATGTTATACCTTCTCTTGTTAGGTTTACTCTTACATGCTTTATTTGAAGTTGTTAGTACATGTTCTATCTTTTACTATCAAGTTTACTCTTATATGCTTTAATTGTTATTTGCAATTACTGGTCGAATTCATGCCTTTATTCGTTACATGCCTTAATTGTTAAATGATTCTTTGGATCCGTTTATTTACTTATTTACTGTCATTACTTGCTATTTGATTTTGTATGCTATCATATAACTACTTTATCCGCTATGTGACTTTTTTTTGGTTCCTTTGTTACGTTTTATTTTGTGATACGACATAGTTGGTTATAGCTTGTTCGTTTAATTCATATTGTTTGGGAGCGGGTTGCACACTGCAACGGTATTGAAATAATATGACATGATATGAAGAAATAAGGATGGATATGATGATGACATGGTGGGACCGGGTTACGCATCGCAACAGATTTGATATGTCGTAATTATTTGTGACTGTAGAGTTATCCTCGGTTGTGATTCCTATTGTATTCAATGTTGGAACAGTTCGTTGATTGAATGGTTATTGTCTTTTCTTAAATCACTTCACTTGTATTTTGACTGTTATTGATTGCTTATTGTTATTCCCGTGTTGGAACAATTGTCACTTCTTGTGTGACTCACGCATTATATGTGATTTAAGGTGTTGCTTTAATGTGCCAATATGTGCTTGTAATGACCCGGCCGGTCGTTTTGTGTATTGTAGCCCTGTTCCCCTATTTATTGCCTCCTATATGTTCATTTATGGTTATGTGACTTGCCGGGGGTTGGATTAGTTCCGGGGAAGTTTCGGAGTGAATTAAGACACTTAGTCCCAAAGTTGAAAGAGTTGACCGGAGTTTGACTTTTGTGTAGACGACTCCAGAATGGAGTTTTGATGGTTCTGATAGCTTCGTATGATTATATAGGACTTAGGCGTATGTTCGGATATTGATTTGGAGGTCCTTAGGTCGTTTTGGTTTGAATCGGCGAAAGTTAGAAAGTTGAAGGTTTGGGAGGTCGAAAGGTTTGACCGAGAGTTGATTTTGTCGATATCGAGGTCGGATTTTGGTTCCAGAAGTTGGAATAGTTTCTTTGTGTCACTTATGACTTGTGCAAAATCCAATCGGAGTTGGTTTGGTATGATTCAGCATTAGCTTTAGAAGTTGGAAGTTCATTAGTTCATTATGCTTGAATTAGGGTGTGATTCGAAGTTTTGATGTTGTTTGATGTGATTTAAGGCCTCGAGTAAGATCGTGTTGTGTTTTGGGACGTGATGGTATGTCTGGATGGGTCCGTGGGGCCCCGGGTGTGTTTCGGATTGAGTTCGGACCATTTATTCATGTGTTGAGACTGCTGGTTTTCTGTGCTTCTAGTTTTCTTCGTCGCGTTCGCGAAGGATCAGTCGCTATCGTATAGAGTCCTTGTAGGCTGAAAGATTTTTGCTCTTCACATTCGCGAAGTTTAGAATGTGATCGCGAAGGTTGGGGTGCTTGTGCATCGCGAACACGAGTGAGGGATCGCGATCGCATTTGCGTATTAGGAAGGAGAGGTTGTGTGGTGGCACGCGTTGTTCATCGCGTTCGCTTGGACTCGGCTGCGATCGCGTTGCCTGAGGGTGACTGGTCATCATGTTCGCAACTATAGTCTCACCATCGCGTAAGAGGCTTTTATGAGCTGGTGGAATTTGTTTTCCGCGATTGCGAGTGCTTTTCCGCGATCACATAGAGTAATAAGTGGGAAATTAAATAGTACTCTATTTCGAGGTTTTGGTTCATTTTAACATATCTTGAGTAGTAGAGCTCGCTTTCGATTTTAGAGGGGATTTCACGTCTTGGATCGGGGTAAGTGTTTTTGACTCAGGTTTGTTTATTAATCATGATTCCATCTTAGTTTTATCATTTATTTAGTGGATTAAAGTGAGGAAATTGGAGGATTTTTATAAAACTTCCTAAAGTGAAAATTGGGATTTGAAAGTTGATTTGAGGCCAGAATTGGATAATTTTAGTATGGTTGGACTCGTTATTGAATGGGTGTTTGAATTTTTTAAGTTTTGGCCGGATTATGAGGTGCAGGCCTGGGGTTGACTTTTTGAGTTGACTTTTTTATTTTCTTTAAAGATTTCAACTTTATTATCCGGAATAGTTTCCTATGGTTTGTATTTATGGTATTAAGTTATTTTGGTTAGATTCGAGCAGTCCGGAGTTGAATTTTCGCGGAAAAGGCTAACTAGTGGGTTGATTTAGCTTGTTTGAGATAAGTATCTTGCCTAACTTTGTATGGGGGAACTACCCCTTAAGGTTTGGGTTGATGGTACTATTTGTGTTATGTGAAAGTCGTGTACGCTAGGTGACAAGTGGGTACACGGGCTATATGTGGTATTTGACCAGTTTATGCTATTTAGACTCTTTCCATGCCTTTAATTGAATTGTTATAACATGTCACATCTTTCATTGTTAATCTACTCTTATAATTGTTAATCTACTCTTACATGCTTTATTTGACGTTGTAGCACGTGTTCCACCTCTTAGTTATTATATTTGCTCTCATATGTTTTATTTGAAGTTGCTATTTTTCTTATTGCCTTATTACCTCTTTATTGTTTAATTACTCTTACTTGAGGTTGTTATTTCGTGGAATATCTTCTTGTTGAGTTATTAGTGTTAAAGTTGTAAAAGTTGTTATCATATTGAGGTGAAGTTGTTAATTGTTGAGATATCTTTCCTAGTTGAGTATTCCCCATTTATCTTGTTGTTATTGAGATTATTATATACATTGTGGTTGAGCCATGGCTATTTGTTGTGGAAACCTTGGTATTGTTGAGTTTTTGGCAAGTTGTGGCATATGGGCACTTGTGGTACGAGTTGTGATTGTGTTGTGATATTGATACGCATATGGTGGTATAAGGTTAGGGGTTGATACGCAGGCGGTGAAATAAGGTGGGCTTGATACGCGTGTTGCTAGTAGGGGAAGTACTTGAACCCACGCGGTGAGATAAGGAGGGCTAAAACGCAGGTAGCTATTTTGGAAAAATGACTTTTAAAACTAAATGTAAGGCTCTTGGCGGTGATATAAGGAAAGATTGTTATTGAAATTGTGAAATGTAATACGAGGCGGTATCTTGATTGTGACTCTTGTTGTACATTTCATATTGAAAAGATTTATTGGTTGAACAGTTCTTGTTGCGTTTATTCTTCCTCGTCTTACTAGTTTTTGTTCGTATTTAATTATTTGAGGTTCTCATTATGTGTTTCCTTCTTGTTGCCTTTTTGCTTAAAATCATGTCATTAGCTTACGTTACTACCTACTTTGTTATCACTCATTTCTCTGTTTTCCATTACCTCCCGTTATCATATTATTGTTCTGTTTATCTTGTCCTAGTAGGTGTCTTGACTTGGCCTCGTCACTACTCTACCAAGGTTAGGCTTGATACTTACTGGGTACCATTGTGGTGTACTCATACTACGCTTCTACATATTTTTGTGCAGATCTAGGTACCTCGACTTAGGCTAGGCGTCAGTGAGTAGACCATACAGTTCGAAGATTTCACGGTATATCTGCCAGGCACTTGCAGGCCTCGGAGTCACCTTTTCTCCTTCATTTGCTACTGCTCTTTATATAGATAGTTTTGTACTAGGGATTTTACAGTATATTCATGTAGAGCTTATGACTCAGTTCCACCGGTTTTGGGAGTTTTGTTATACATGTTCTATTTTGGATTTATTATGAGTTCTTTTGAATTATCTTGTTATCTTAGTTGTTAAATTCCGCTAAGTATTCATGAATGTTAGGCTTACCTGGTCTTAGAGACTAGGTGCCATCACGACATCCTAAGGAGGAAAACTAGGGTCGTGACAGCGCTTCTTGTTACTTGGTGAATTGATTGACAAGATGAATTTACTTATGTGGGGTCATTATCTCATATTCTATTGAGTTGTTGGTTACATAACTATTTTAAATAAAAGAATTATTAACATGCTTTATTTTATGTGTCTCTTAAGATTGAACTCGGTATCTCACTCAGTGCTTTACTATTTAAAATGGTTATCACCTTTTCCTTTAATTGGGTTCTCAAATTAAACTCATCACTCCTTTTGATATTTTACTTCACTTAAAATTGTTGTCACGTTTTACTTTAACCAATTTCTATATTTAAATCGTTAACTTAACTGTTGTTTTACTTTGTCTATACACGTTATTTTACTTTACCTTGTTGATTTTTAAACTAAGCTCATTTGACACTCTATTTTGTATGAATTGTACTTTATTATAATTTACTTGATTTCTAAAATAAACTCATTATCTCATTTGAGCTTAACTTTAATCAAAATTGTTGTTATGCCTTATTTTATTTAAATAATTCTCTTGAACATTTAATTGATATTTGACACGAATTCAATGTACGTGGTAGCACGTCGGCTTTGGCATGTGAAGGTGATTGTAATTGTGGGCACGAGGTGCCATATGTGTAAGATTTGGAATTGTGGCTTATGATTTGTAGTTATGAGGTGTGGTGCCTTGGGGTAATTCTTGTTGTAAGTCATATGTTGGGAAATATTTGATCATTTGAATTGTCATATGTTTCCTTAATTGAGTTCATCCATATTTCGTCTGTGTTCTGAATATGTTGCTCCTCCACTACCCGTTTACTGCTTGTTGGCAATTGTGTTTCTATTATTCCTTTGTTGGTTTTCTATTAATAATCTCTACGATGTTAGCTTTACATTGATGTTCTTTCCATTGCTAGCTTTACGTTAATATCCTGCATAGGTTGTATGTCTAGTGAGTGTCCCGGCTTACCTCGTCATTAATCTACTGAGGTTAGTCTTGATACTTATTGGGTACCGCTGTGGTGTACTCAAGCTACGCTTCTGTACATTTTTGTGCAGATCCAGGTAATTCTAATCGTGTTGGTTTTGAGAGTTGTGTCTGCACGGCCGGAGACTTCAAGGTATACCTGCTTGACGTTTGCAGGCCTCGGAGTCACCTTCGGATACTATCTTCACTGTTATTTATCTTCATTTCAAAACAATATTGTATATAGAAACTCAAGTGTGTGTCAGTTGAGCTTATGACTCTGTACTACCGATTCTGGGGATTATATAACACTGTTTAGTTTTAGTTACAATATTTCATTTATTAGTTTAAGTTTTACATAGTTAAGTTGGTTATCTCTATTAGATCTCTTCATGCGTTAGGCTTACCTAGTCTTAGAGACTAGGTGCCATCACGATTCCTAAGGTGGGATTTTGGGTTGTGACAAGTTGCTATCAGAGCTCTAGGTTCATAGGTGCTACGAGTCATAAGCGACTTTAGTAGAGTCTTGCGGATTAGAATGGAGACGTTTGTACTTATCTTCGAGAGGCTATGAAACTATTAGGAAATTCCACCTCTTTCATTCCTTATCGTGTGTCATTGATTTCAGTTTGAAGCACATATTTTACCTTCCCTTGCATCCACTCATATACAAAATTGCGCACTCAGTATCAGCTACGCACCGATGGTTTGTGATGTTGTTGATGGACTATGAGGAGGCCATGGATGCTCGATCATTATCTCAATGTGTCATCTAGACTTAGGACGAGGATGTATTGATAGATCTTTCAGTTGTTTACGTGTGGGGTGCAACTGGTTCTGGTATCTGGTTGGTGAGTGCGAGCTTAGGAAGATTTAATCGGTTGCCTAGTCGACGTGATCGTAGTAGGGTCATGAGAGGATGTCGATTTGAGGATGGTTAGTGGTATTAGAGACTGTTTGTTTTGTATGGGACTTCTATTAAGTGAATGGTACATATTGTCATTCAAGGAACTTGAGGAAGCGGGCTTGACTTTCACGAGGATGGACATGCGCTTAGTAGATGATTTGAGGTATCTTATGATTGGTATTGTATGAGATATGAAGGTTGGTAGTGTGGATCATCAGATGTTATGTCCTATGGATTCACGCTAAGTGGGGGAGTCTACTATCGACGATCAGATTGCATGATCATGTGATATATCATTTTTGGCGTGAGGTATATATGTAGTATTGAAGGGTTCCCCGAAATTGTATATGGATAAGGTCTAAGATTTACATGGGATAATGCTGTGACTTGCAGTATTTTTGTATCATTATTAATGCTATATTTCAGTATCATAGAGTTTAGAGAAACAACTTCAGATTTACAGAAGGTCTCTTTAGAGTGGGTATCTCGGTTGCGGCATTTTTGGATGCTTTAGAGGAAATATAGTGGTTTATGGGATTTCAGACGACGTGGTTCGCGCTAGGATCTCCTACAGTGAGCTTTGGTTTAGGATCATTATGTACGGACAAGGGGAAGTGTTAACCTGAAGACAAGTAGAGGAGGATTCAAAGAAATGGGTCAGCTCGGTGGTGTTGGGTCAGCATAGCAATAAAGACAATGGGTTCTTTTGGTGTGGTAATGCTTTAATAGCATTTTATGGCAGTACTCTCGGCTTGCGTGACTTGGTCGAGTTGGGGGAATTCAGTTCTGATAGCTTGGTTATGTGCAGGAGGGCCTTGAAGAGTTCGTGATAGTGTCGACCATGACTTGGGCCGGATGTCTGCTATCGGCATAAGGAATATGTTATGTGTTATGATTTTTCTCCTGGATGGGTCATGAGCTCTTGATAGCATGGACAATGTCAGATATTTAGAAGAATTCTATCATTATTTGATACTACCTGAGAAGGGTGCACACTCCAGCAGGTGCACTGTGCTTTGACTTGCGGATGCCTGATTGGTATTACGGTAATCACCTGATTGATCGATGGCTGATGTTCATATTTTCTGTATGGCACAAAATAATTATGGAATTATTTCTCGTGGGATGGTCGTGTATGAGGAATGTGTTAGTCATTTGAGTAGTGTAGTTAGGATCGGATATGGAGATTCCGGTATTCTAAGGATTTGAAGACTTAGAATGTTCTCAGAGGTAGATTGTTCTAGGGTTGTGAATGGTAAAGGTATGTTAAGAGGTTGACAGCTGATCATATGTGCTATGCATAGGTTATCACGGGTTTTCGGAGGTTATCTACCTATATTCGGGAATGATTAGAATCTATTTGGAGGCCACTAGTAGGGGTGGGCGTTCAGGCAGTTCGGATTGGATATGAAAATTTCGGTTCAGATTTTCAATTTTCTAATTGAAGAAATGACAATCCAAATAAGCTCGGACTGGATCGGATTTTTTAAATTCGGTTTGGGATTAATTGGTTTGGATATTTTGGATTTTCGGTTTTGAACTTATAAGTTGAGATGCTTCTTCTTTTTACAAAAATAAATATCCAAATGAAGTACTCATGTTAAATTGCTTGAAAAGTTCCTCATTCTCACTGCAATCATCCAAATAAATATTCAAGTAATGAAATTATTATCAAGAAAATGTAATAGAGACATTAATACGGCCGATACGAAGTAGCAATAGTAAAACCATGTCCAAAATAGAAAGTATTCTGACAGTAACTTAGTAATTAATATTGAATATATGAGATAATATCTATTGGGTATAGTACTTGATCTTATTACTATTTGCATATGGATAATGGACTAAATATAAAATATAAAAATTTCGAATTTTCGGACATCCAAAAAACCGAAGTGTCAAATCCAATATCCAAAAATAAAATAAAGTAAATCCAAAATCCAATCTGTAATCCGAAAATCCAAACCAAAAATCTAAAAAATTCAGATTTCGGTTTGGATTTTCGGTTTGCCCACACTATGCCCACCCATAGCCACTAGTATGTCTAATGAGGATGTGTATTCTACATTAGGTCAGATTTGTTAACTCGGCACAACTATTGTAGCGGGTGGTGTCATCTGTTAGAGTTGACCTTATTCGTGTTTTGATGCGTTCTATGTGTTACTCTTCTACGCCACGATGGATTGTGAGACTGTTGACTATTTACATACGATGCGGTACTGTTTAGGCTTTATGGCAGAATTCGAGCGAGATAGCTCCCAGGATATCGAATGGTTGATTGCGCCTTGGTTATGATCTTCTTGTTTGTGGTATAAATATAGTGATATTCCTTTCTCCGTGGTCATGGTCATGCGCATCCCGTGGTTGTTGAATATTATGCGTACGGTTATGGATTATGAGACTCATGCCTTGAGGTTGTCCAAGTGGACCAGTGTTGGGATCGGGTCATGCATCACAGCAGGATTATGTTGGGATATGATCCTTTGTGCTCATTTCGTGTGTTTTGTTTCTCCTTTGTGAGATGGCTTTATGATATTGCATTTCGTAGTGGTATCTGTTGAGCTGCGACGCGGTTCTCTCATTTGATTCTCTTTTCATTCTTTGGGTACATCTAAGTTGTTGCTTGTTTGGTGCACGAATTGCATGGTATGTGGCTCTAAATAGAATCATTGTGTCATGTTCGTATAGCAACTTGTACTAGATGGGGTGAGGTTATTTGATCTAGAATGAGTGTTATCAGACTTGATTAAGATATGTTGGAAGGATAATGTCACTAGCCGGTTTAAATTTCTGGCTATGGTTCTTGTCGGGCAAGAGAGCTCCACGACTTGTTGATCTGATGAGTGGTTATGAGTTTATGCATGTTCCTCCGTCATTGGCAGTGTACGGAGGTTTAGAATAAGGTTTTAATTGATATAAGGTTTGTTATCGGTACCGTGCTTGTCATTGAGCAGCTATTCTGGTCATAAGCTACAGCTATGGTTATCTTAGTTATGTGGTATATCATGTGATTACAATCTGGGTTATGACTACGCTTTGTTGGTTTGTTCAGACTTATACATCATACAGATTTGAAATTGGATCTTGTATTCCGGCTACTGGAAATTTGACTATAAAGTTTATTGGCTAAGGTTGCAGTAAGGAACTTCAGCTAAGTTGTGTTGTCAGACTTATATGGATTGGGATGATGTGGGATCACCCACGGGTAGGTGAACGAGGAGGTTATATGGTGATTTGATGGGTTGGGAGCGACTCTTGGCACGTTCGAGGACAAACATATATTTAAGTGGGGAAGAATGTAACGACCCGACCGGTCATTTTGAGAAGTTGCACTTTGTTGGAAGGTTTGAGGTCACACATAGCTTCACATGGTATATTATGACTTGTCCGTATCGTTGTTTTGGATTTTCGAGTGGTTCGGGATTGATTTGGATGAATGATTCTCATTTTGGAAGCTTTAAGTAGGAAGAGTTGACCAAGTTTGATTTTTTACATATTTAATCTCGGATTAGAGTTTTGATGGTTCCATTAGGTTCGTACGGTGATTTTGGACTTGGGCGTATGCCCAGAATTGAATTCGAAGGTCCCTAGGTTGATTTGGCTTGTTATGCCGAGAGTTGTCAATTTAAAGGTTTAGAATTTTCCTAAGTATGATTCGGGTTTGACTTTATGTCTATCGGGTTCGAAATTTAGTTTTGGGACTTGAAATAGGTCTGTTTTGCTATTTACAACTTGTCTGCAAAATTTGGTGTCATTCGGAGTTGGTTTGATAAGATTCAGATGCTAGGTTGTGATTCTAGAGGTTCTTGAGTTTTCTTTGGAATTTCATGCGTTTCGAGGTCCAATTCGTGATTTTAGATGTTATTCGAGTTCGTATGATGTTTTTAGACTTGTGTGGATATTTGGTTGAAACCCCGGGGCTCAGGTGAGTTTCAGATTGGTTTCCTTAGAATTTTGTATGTTGGTGCTGGTTCCATCGCATTTGCGATGAGAATGTTGCAAATATGACCACAACATTTGCGAATCTCTTCTTGCTTTTGCGAACCTGGGGAAGTTGGGCATTTACTGCAAATGCGCTATTGGAGTCGCATTTGCGACTCCGGGGCTGTCCGCATTTGCAATGTCTAGGTCGCTTTTGCTACTGCAGTGGCGTCGCATTTGCGATCTTCGCTAGGTCTGTCAGGGGTTGCATTTGCGATGCTTTTTCTGCATTTGCGGATGTCGCATTTGCGAACCCTATGTCGCAAATGCGACATTTGCAGCTTGTTTATAGCTGAGTATTTTGGGATTTAGTCTCATTTTATCACCTTTTGAGCCATAGATCAGGTGGGAGGCGATTTTGTGGAGTGATTTTCATACCAAACTTTGGGTAAGTGAATTTTACCAATTTTCAATTATATTATATTATCATTTATGAGATTTAATATCAAATTCATGAGATTTGAAGAGAAATTTTGAGGAATTTTGACTATGTTTTAAAAAAATAAAAGTTTGAGATTTGAGAGTCGAATTGGACTTGGTTTTGAAAACAAAACACATATATGAACTCGTGGGGGGTATAGGTTGTCGAGACCTACCCTTCAACTCGGGTTTTGACTGGGCGGGCCCAGGGTTGACTGTTGGGGAATTGTATAAAGATCATACCTTTATTAATTGGAATTGGCTTCTCTTGCAATGTTTGATATTATTAAGTAGTTTTTGGCTAGATTTGAGCCGAGCGGAGGTGAATTTTAAAGGAAAAACTATTTTGAGTATTAATTTGGCCTAATTGAGGTAAGTATCTTATGAAAATGATATTATTTTATGAACTTATAAGTACATTGGATATTCATGCATTCAAATCTATCCATATTCTACTATTTTTCTTGAATTACAATTTTGTTATTTATGTACTTAAAGAAACTGAAAAAAATTCAGGATAAAATTTGTATTTAAAATATTTAAAAATATTTATCATCTTTTTATTTTCTTCATGAAATAGTAGATAATATTATTATACAGGATAAAATTTATATTTAAAATATTTAAAAATATTTATCATCTTTTTATTTTCTTCATGAAATAGTATATAATATTATTATATAAACCCGTCAACTGATAAATATTGATGTAACAATACGAAAAGAGATGAGTAATAATATAATTAGTAGGTTGAAAAGCTGCCCAATTTGATAAATATATATCCATTGGAGAATATTGGCTGACCAAGAAACCTTGCTATGGTACATATTTCATTTATATATTGTTCGTAACAATTATCATCGTTTGTGAGAAAGCTGAAATCTGGTGGCATAGTTGGATCAAATGGAAATTTTGAGAATAATAAGTTTTTATTAAGAAGATGTTGTTGATGGAGTTTTTTTTTTTTTTTAAATAAATTTCACTAGGCTGTCTGCCTAGTGTAGATTTTCATATATATAAACAAAAAAAAAAAAGTACAAAAGTGGAGGGGGACATAAACCTGACCTCCATATAGCAAAATGTGTACATTTGATGATCAAATGCATCTAAGTAGCTAGGGGGAGTTAGACCTATAGGGATGTTATGACTTTCTATCTTAAATCGATAGTCCGTCATATTTACAAAAACGATGGGTAGTGAGTCTAGGTCAACTATACACAAAAAAATTACATGTATTCCTAATTGTACTAAGTGCGTGTTCCATCTAGTACGAAAGATTCTGCCCTTAACAAAAAGTTGGGTTATTCTCAGGAGTGTACTATATGACGACCGAAAGTGTTCTTCAATTTTGCTTTGACTTTTGGAAGGAAAGCATAATTGAAGATGACTGTCGAGAGTAGGCCATATAATATCTGGTTTGCCTTGATATTCTTTGGTGCATGTGGGATGCTGGCGGAGTGTATTCATTGTCCATGTGTGTGTGCCCTGATGTTTGCTGCTGCTGGTCCTTTTCTGTTTTTTGTGATTTGTCCTCATTCCAAAGTATTGTTTCCAGTGGTGCTTCC
>MCJB01015009.1:8848-70077 GCA_002018475.1 Nicotiana obtusifolia
GGGGGGTTGCAGAGAAGACAAGATGATGAAATATGAGGTTTAAATAAGTAATCTTTCTGAAGTTAATACATGGAAGTAAAAATAATAAAGTAAGATGTTTTTGTTCTTTATTGCTTGTTTTTAACCATTTATTGAAGAATATTTGTGAAGTATGAAGATACTTTCAAATCCACGGTAGGTGCAATTTTCAAACTATAATATCATTTACAAGTAGTTCATGTATGAAAAGAAACGAGGAAAATCATATTTGTCTCAACTATAACGAGCTTTACAAAGTAGATCGATACTAATGCCAAAATTAGACTTAAGTATGGTGGGCTTTAGTTAATTAAGACCATTTCCAACCTTGCACCATTTTTTGCATCAAATGCTATTTTGGTGCAAAAAATAGTGTATTGGAACTCCAATCTTACACTATATTTTGCACCATTTTGGTGCATGAATAGTGTTGCACCAAATTTGGTGCAACACTATTCATTGCACCATTTTACTATTCATCAATATATTATTATTATTTTATTATTATATAACACTTTTAATTTAACATATTATAAATTTAATTGTTACATTTAGATTCCTAATATACCTATTCATCTACACCATTACTATTCATTAATATTTTATTATTATTTTATTATTATCTAACACTTTTAATTTAACAAATTATAAATTATAATTTTAGATTCCTAATATACCTACTTATTTTTTATGTAATATCTTATAATATTATCTTAATTTTGGAGTGTAAGTTTTATAAATTAATTTTCGTATATATTATTTTATATAAAATTGTAAGTTAATTTTATCATGTCGAAAAGATGTTGAACGTGCATTCGGAGTTTTGCAAGCTCGTTTTGCAATTATTGCAGGGCCCTCACGTTTTTGGAGAAAAGAAGTGCTACATGATATATTAACATCATGTATTATACTGCACAACATGATAAGCGAGGATGAGCGTGATCTTGATGCACCAATTCAAGATGCTTGGGAAGGTCCAACTCCAACAGTAGAAATGCTAGTAGATGAAAATTATCGATTTGAACAATTTTTAGCTCGACAAAAAAATTTAAGAACAAAGATGCTCATTTTGCACTTCGTAATGCATTAGTAGAGCATTTATGGGAGCAACGTACTAATCATGAAAGTTGAGTATTTATGTAGAAATTAAAATAAATTCTACCTTAATGTAATAGTATTTATTTAATTATATTTTATCAATGATTTCACTTTTATTTGAATTATCCATTAATATGTATAACGTATAATATTTGCTTACAATCTATATTATTTAAAATTTTATGGTATAAAATAATTTTATGTTAACTGATTTATAACAAAGGATTATGAATTACATGGGATGGATATGTAAAAAAGAAAAAAAAGAAAAGATTTTTTTCTGAAATTATAAAATAAATTTAAGTAAAAGAAAATAATATAATATAAGAGAGAGAGAAGAATATAAAAGAAATATTCTTTTTTGGTGCAAAAAATGATGCAATGGGTTGGAGTTAATTTGCACCATTTTGGTGCCAAAATGGTGCAAAAAATAGTGCATAGGGTTGGAGATGCCCTAAGAGAACCAAGATAGATGTAATATTACTGTAATATTTAGCTTATAATTATCAAAGTCAAAAAATAAAAACAAATAAACAAAAGAATAGGAAAATAAGATGCAACATGAAGGACAAGTGGTGCTAGCAACCGGTACTATCAAAATATTAATTAACATAAAGGCAATGTGTTCTTACATTGCCAGTGAACCATTTTGAGTAGGAATACATAGCTATGAAGATTCTTTAGTTTTCTTGGCTTTATGTGGTTACAACAATAATGTTTGGACTCCTTTGGGAACCATCGGCTTACCAACAGAATCCTCTCACCAATATCGCTGTGGATGAAGGCATTAGGCCTGGATATTGTCAACAGACTTGGAAAATCAAATATGAATTCAAAACAGTTGTTGCTTCTGGTAGAGGATTATCGGATGAAAGAAACAACTCTTAGATACTACCATCATTAGACACCCGTTTGGATTGACTTAAAAGAAGTAGTTTTTCAGTTGAAATAGCTTTGAAGTAAAAAAGCACAGTTGGATTGCCCAGCTTTTTGTTTTTGGCTTATTTTAAGCAATGTTTATTTGACTTTGCCAAATACTGAAAAAGCTAAAAATTAGCTTAAAAGCTAATTTGACCAGCTTAAAAGCCAATCCAAACACCCTCATAGTCACTTCTCGGCAACCTCGTGATGTTTTCTCGATCAGAATCCTCCCATTATGGATGCACATCTGTTGGTAGTGTTGTAGAGCTGACCAAACTTACTTCTTCATACACATTAAAAATATATGTTGGTCCTCAAGTATCCGGTTGGTTTTCTTCACGCTATATGTATTTCTAGTTCAGTCGTACAACGTTCAAATCACTTGTAAGAGGAAAGGTCACTGAAGGCTGTTTTGAGAATGGAGAAGGAGAAGAGACCATGAGCTGCTGTCAACCTTTTTTGTCCTCAATATATATAGAGCTTAAAATGACTTTTCATATGATTTATCATCAATAATCACAATAAATAAATAATAGTTAATATATCATTCAAGATTGCAACAATCAATGTCCCCACGTAATTTAGATGATAACTTAGATGATAATGACTGGCGTTTGATGATATTGGCTACATGTGAAAGGATGATGTTGGTTCTCGTTGAAGATGATACATTTAACTATTCTGACCATTTTGCACTTTCTGTTTCCAGCGGATCCGATGCGCTTCTCCTTGGGACGAGGTGTGTTATGTTTTCGCTTAAGAGACTGGGAGTTGACTCACGGTATGTTTTGACACAAACATCCCAATATGGCGCTCTACCACACTACAGTAGTGGAAATGAGAGCAGGATAGAGCTTTAGTTCAGTTGAGAAGAGGGAAACTAAGTTATGGACGACGGTACCACCTCGCCTTTTAATTTTTGTTGGAGCAGAGAGTCAACTGCTGATGGTCAAGTGTTGGATTTTTGCTACTTTTATACTTTTGGTGTAAGATGGCATGTAAATTCTGTATATAGTTGGCTAAATTTTTGGGAGGATGTATGGGTTTATGCATACATTTGGTGGCTGAACCACCTACTCTTGCTGTAAATAGTTTTTTGAGAATATCAATGATATGGCAATTGGCTTTTGTTAAGTGTCCTACATTAGTTGGTGGTGGGTTGCTTATCTTCTTATATGGTATTGCAGGATGAGCTAACTTTTGGAGTTAAGTTGAAGCAGTATGCACCTTAATTTCTTGCCTATATGATTAGTGTATATACATTAATTTCTTTCTTTTTCCTGGACACTAATACATACAATTAGATTAATAAGCCGGCAAATAACCTTTGAAACTCGACCTTTCTCTACTGAAACTTTTTCGTTCTGCATTAATCGCATGATCCAAAATAATAACCATAGTAATTATAATGGTGACACTAGTAAGTTAGTAGCAGTAATAATAATACTGACAACTTAATCATAATATAATGATAATAATCATCACCTTTTGTTAATGTGTTTAGTGTGTGAGGACCTTTCATACGTATTTATTTATTCATGGAAAAGTAATTATAGTTCAGATTTTGGGAAGCAATTCGTAAGTTAAGGTCATGTGACTGCTTCGTGTGCAAGAGCCGTACAGACATAGGACTATAAGAGTTGTTTTTTTTTTCTTCGTCGTACAGACATAGTTAAATGTTACAGAAATGGAGTAATGGTTTCCTTCATTAATGGAAAAAGACAGATATTCTCGAAGTGTAGATTCCAGCAATTAATACTCCCTATTCCTAAGTGGTTTTCAGCTTTCAAGATTTAAAACTATAAAGCATGTTTATTCATAAAATAATACAGTTGAATTTGTAACGTGATTTATAGATAAGCGAATAAATTTGATCCCAAGATAATAAATAAATTAAATAAAATACAAGACTTAGCATTGAAATCGAGATAAAGCAACAGGTAGCTTGGTTCCTGGAATAGAGCTTCCGAAAGAAGTAATGCAAGTATTAGTAGACAAGAAATAAAGTATTATTGAGCTTTTGAATAGTATATAGCATAAGTTTTTCAGAAACTTTATATCCGTTACAATGACTGTTGAAGTCACTATTTATAGTTGTCACTAGAACAAGGTCCAAGGATCAAGCCCACAGTTTTGGGGGCTATTGAAGAATGTGTAACGACAGGCTATAAATGCCAAAATTCTCTATAAGGGACTGTGTATTTAATACTGTAGAATATTCCTCATTGAATGCCACTGAGTGGCAGGCATTCGTTTGTCTTTATTAGCAATATTCCCTTGGGGGGCTTCCCGGTGCCAACTCGAGCTGTTGCCCCCGGTCTTGTTTCCACCTGTCTCGCTTTCCATTTGTTTCCGGTTTCACGTGTCGCTCTATTATATGAGTATTTAATGTGAAGCTATTTTACTTTATACAGATAATCCCCCAACTTTCCAGTTGCACAACTTTGTGTCATCGAGAAGTTGGTGAAGATACCTTTCTTGGCGGGAAACTTTCTGATCTCCTCTGAAAAGTTTCTGACGCTTGGTTAGACACACGTCTCTCCGCATTTAATGGCCCGAACACGCTCACTCCACGATCTAGCAATATTTTAGCCGGTTCTCGAGGTAATCATGGCCACGATTTTAGCTGCCTATTCCTTTACTTATACGCCTCATCCTTCTTCTTTTACACTTCACGATTTTCCAAAACTCTCTCAACTTCTTTGCATCCAACTCTTCCTTGCTTTCGCTCCTCTTTAATCTTCTTCTTCAAACAATTTTTACTTCCTTACTTGCTAATAATGGCCTCCTCCTCCAAGAACTCCAGCTCTTTGAAAAACAAAGAAAGCGTCAATGATGCTGCTCCTCCTACGGTGAGCACCATTATCCCTAGAAGGCTCAGTACAACCAAGGATTTTGAGGAAAAGTTTCCTTATGCTAACTCCCGCACATGGACCCTTCTTCCATCCATCCTTCTAGAATACCTGCTATAAAGGAAGACTGTAGCTACCATAATTTGGACATCATCGCTCCCGATATGGCGGAGCGAGTACCCTTCCCTAAGAAGGGTTGTACATACGTTTACACGTATCCCTTCACTTAGGGCCCATTCTCGTTGAGCAGGGGACTTGACCCTGTAATTTTGGAGTTTTGCTACCGCTATCAAGTCTGCTTGGCACAGGTAAGCCCCTCTGTGTGGCGGACGGTAGCATATCTATGGTGGCTATGCCAGGAGACGGGGAAAGACCTCTCCTTGGCCCGCATGATAAATCTTTACTCTCCCAAATCTTTCGTGCGGGAGTAATAAAATTCAGCAAACGTGGTGACCATGCTTTGCTCATCAGCATGGATGATGACAACGACCGCCGATAGATGGAGCGGTTCATTGTATTTGTCACTAGGGATATCATCCCAGCCACAACTCCAGCTTTCCCCGAGTCATGGAATCGTACAAGTAAGTTCAATGTCTGTTTTTTCCTTGATCAAAGGTTGTTTCATGCTATTACTGATCTTTCTCTTTTCACTATTTAAGCAACTTGGTGGACAACACAAAGGGTGGAAGGCTTGAACCAGTGGGTCCAAAAGATTCTGGATATTACCACGCCAGAGACCCGCCGATGGAAAGAACTGGCCCTCAAATAGGGGTGGAAGGCCAAAAATCATGGTAAGTTGATTCTCGACCTAATCTTGTTTTTACCTCACGTATAAGAAAATTGGCTAACTTCGCTTTCCGTTGAATTCAGGTCATCCGCAGGGCTCTGTTACCGTCCGCGAGGAGGACGTTTTGGCTGCTCCCACAGATGCAGTGAGGTTGCTGCAGGAGGCTTTCACCCGAAGGGCATCACTGGACCGGCTGTCGGTGCAAGTGCTTCCTCTCAGAGTCCCCGGCCGGAGAACAAGCAACAAAAAGGCGACATTCCTTTCCGGCCGAGGGCAAGAATAAAAGGGTCAAGAAAGCCGCGCCCGAGCCACCCATAGTCACTGTGGTGATTGATGATGATGGCGAAGCCAGTGATGAAGGGGCTTCCCTACAGAGGAGACGACGAGCTTCATTAGCTTAACAGAATGCTCAATATGAAGAGCTAATAACACCATCCGAGGACGACGTACAAGCTCTCTGGGGAGAGTTTGATATAGTGGAAGATGCCAATTCTCGCTTCTGAACCCCCATCACTGCTCCCGGTACTATGAGGCTGGGTACCGGGCCTCTTCCGTCTTCAGTTGATGAGCAACCAATAACTAGCACTGCTTTGCCGCAGCTGCTTCTCAACCTACAACGCCATCAGCTTCATCTCCTTTTACGTCAACTATACTTCCATCACCAGCAACTGCTACATCACCCCCACCGGTCGCAGACACCCGAGAGGAGGATGTCCCTCCTCCCCAGTCCTCAGACCATGGGAATTTGGAGCATAACTATTTGCCCTCTTCTGCAAATCCTTAGAGGAGGAGAAGCGTCTCCATCTCGATTTCCAATGAGTTCCATCTGCTGTCTCGGCCGATGGAACTCACCAATTACTTGAAGCATCTCTTTTGGGGGACTGTATGATACACTCTCTCTCGAGGGACTATGATAAACAATTTCATGCACAGCGCGACAGCGGTACGATATTTGTTCCTTTTGACTGTTTCTTCCAGTTTCGCTATGAAAGAATTTATGATTTGAATCTTTGCTTTGCAGGCAAACTTCCTTGCTTTCGAGGGCTTCAGAAGCTGATCCTCGATAAAAAAAACCAATCCGAGCGGGATCAACTCTTGGCCGAGGGGGAGCAAATTGCTACCGCCTCCCGGCACTGGAAGCACAGGCTGGCGAAGCCGTTGAGTTGGAGGCTCGGTTGCAGCAGAGTGAGAAAGAGGTGATGACCTTTATCCTAGAGGCTGCCCTGTTAAAGGTACAATTTCAAGAGGCTAAGGCAAAATGGTCCGAGGTCCAAAATGTTGTTCTTGCTGCTGTCGAGCGCGAGGTCGCCTCTACTGAAAGACTTAAATAATTTGGAGGTAGCCTTGAACTCTAAACCTGAAGAGACTGCTGCTGCTGAGGAGAAGCGTGCCTAGAAGGAAGAGAAGTATAAAAGGGTCATGGATCACAATAAATTCTATAACTCCACTATCCGTGACCTTGATGTTAGGCTTCAGGCCGCAAGATCCGAGCGTGATAGCCTTTCGACCGAGGTTGATCAGCTTAAGTCAGAGCTCCATCGCTGATCTGACTCCCTCATTGTTGAAAAAACATATTCGATGTATAGCATGAGGAGAAAAACCTTGGAAGATGCCAAAGCGGGCGTCATTGATTTTGATGCCGAGATCGCCAAGGCCCGTGAGCTGGAGTCAACTGCCCGAAGGGGCCTCCCCGTCCAACGTGATGCAACTGACTCTTCTGGTTCTGGTTTCGCATTCTCGGGAACTGAGGAGGAACTTGAAGTGGATGATGATGAAGGCCAAGGTCCCGAGCCAGCGGCAGATCTGTCTACTTCTCCTGGGGATGCAGATGCTTCTCCTTCCCCAAGTTCTGGGGACGCAGTAGTTTAGTTTTTTGCTTCCTTTTTCATACTTTTGTGCTTGTTCTGCTTGGCACGTTTTTTATATAAAAGTGCTTTTCATTTAAGCATTGCGTAAATTTTACATTTTTGCGTCGAGTATGCAAGGCTTCGGGTGCATTTTTATCCCGATGGCATTTGGATTTCGGGCATAAGTTCTTCTGGAACCAACCCTTTACTGTGAGGGACTCATAAGAGAGGGCCCTCTTATGTTTACGGCGCTCTTAAAAAGGACGTCTTCTGTTCATTCCGGCACTAACATTTGAAGTACTTGATTAACTTTCAAATGATAAAACTAATTCAACGTTTGGACAAGAAACAAGATAACAATAAAAAGACTTTAGTTTATTCCTTCCATTTTCAAAAGTATATAAGCATTCGTTGTGCTGAAAAGAAATATCTATTACTTGTGGCTAATTTGTACCACTTGTTTCTATGGGGCTGGTCGTGCAGTCCTCGGTCTCGATGATACATCTTTGTTCCCGGATTGCGTATTCCCGATTTATGTGGAAGTCGTGTTGTCTTATTCTTATATCATTCCCCCCTCCTCCAGCGTTCTAATGCGAATTTGAACACTGGAAGTCTTGTTCCTTTGATGACTTCAGTAGTGAATGGTTGGATAATCTTTGGTCCGGCAGCAAGCTTCATTTCCCGTTAGGAACTTTGCTACCGAGCCAAAGATCACCTAACCACTCCCTAGTGGATTGAAGTAAAGGGTTACTCATGAACTGTAACGATCCGATCAGTCGTTTTGATCTCTAGCATGTCATTAGGCGGTTCGAGGCCTTGAGTAGCTTTGCTTCATCTATTATGACTTGCACGTGTAGTCGGATTAGAGTTTTTGGAATATCGGAGTTAGTTTGGAAGAGTAATTCTTAATTTGAAAGCTTTAGCTTGGATGAGTTGACCAAGGTTTGACATTTGGGTAAACGACCTCGGGTCATAGTTTTGACGGCTCTGTTAGGTCTGGATGATGAGTCTGGACTTAGGCGTATGTCTAGATTTGGATTTGGAAGTCTGTAGGTTGATTTGATACTTTTTGACAAAAGTTGGAAGATTGAAGGTTGAGTTTGACCGAGAGTTGACTTTGTTGATATCGAATCTGGATTATGATTTCGGGAATTCTTATAGGTCCGTTGTGTCATTTGGGACTTAGATGCAAAATTTGAGGTCATTCCGGGTTGATTTGGTATGGTTTGGCATGAGATTTAGAAGTTTAAAAGTTCGTTAGTTCATTAGGCTTGAATCGATGTGTGATTCATAGTTTTGATGTTGTTTGGTGTTATTTTATGCCTTGAGTAGGTTCATATTATGTTTTGCAACTGGTTTGTGTGATGGGCGAGGTTCCGGGGGCCTCGGGTGTGTTTCGGATGTGTTTGGATTGTGTTGCTCTCTTATTTGATGTTTCAGCGTCGTTTCTTTGGGCATAAAGGGTACTATTTTGAGCAAACGACATTTAATTTGTGATTATATTAATCCATTAGATCCATATCATAATTACGGAACCATAGCAATAAGAATCGTCGAATTTCGAGGTCGTATGAAAGAGTTATGTCCATTTCTGTGTCGGAAAGATTGCTAGTTTCTGGTGCGAACTTTTGTTCTTCGCGAATGCGAGAGAGGTTCCGCGAACGCGGAGAAGAATTTTTGGGTTGATCAGCCAACGAGAAATATTGCTCTTCGCGAACGAAAGGTCTCTCATGAAGGCGATGAACAAAAATCATCTGGACAGTGTTTTAAACCGAGAATTTTAGTATTTTGAGCATATCTTGAGTTTTAGAGCTCCGTTTGAGGTGATTTTCGCGGCGTTGTTCTCGTCTCAACAAGGGGTAAATATATGACCTTTAATTTGATTTTTTTTTCATTATTATTTTTGTTGATTATTATTTTTATCCGTCTTTGAATTATAGAAATGTGCATCGGGCTGCCCTTTTTTTTGCATTGTAGAAATTGGGTTTTTTAGCCCAAAGTCGAGAAATGGTAAATCCTTTATTTGAGGGTCAATCCGTGGATGAAATTAGATGATTTTCCATATATATACTATATATGTTAGGGTAATATTTATTTTCGATAATATTTGGAATCCAGGCATGTGAGCCCGGGCGTTGACCTTGTTGACTTTTCGAGTGGAGTTGAGAATTATTAAAAATTGTTAAATACGAGTATTTGAGTATATTTTTATTAGTTTGCACGTTGTTTAATTAGTTTTGGACATTTGGCATTGGTTTGAGGAGTTATAGAGGCGTTGGAGCCGGTTATCAGATTTCGGAATGAGTAAGTCTCTTGTCTAACCTTTTGAGGAGGAATTTAATACATAGGTATTATATTTTTTATTTTCTACATGTTGAGGGAGCTACGCACGTATGAGGTGAGGAGTGTCCGTGCGTATGATAGAATTCCTGATTAAGTCCGGGTAGACTTAGATGCCGCCATGCTTTAATTGTACTATTTGAGTTATTCTTGCCTGTTTAAATGCTTTTATTTTCATTTAAACCAAGACTAGGCTCGCGTAGAGTATCAGACTTGCTATTTTAGATACTTGACGAGCTACTTGCTTAGCCATTGAAATTGTACTTTCCTCTATGAATTTCTTCCGCGTTGTGCGTATTCGTCCGATAGTTTTTCTTGAATTTTATAACTCAACACGTGTATTCGTGAATGGGGTCAGTGACCCGTTAAAGTTTCATATTATAATGGGATCGGGTTGAACGCCTCAGTAATATTCTTATGGGATCGGGTCATTCGTCTCAGCGATATCATATAACACACACTTATGGGATCGGGTCGTTCGCCTCAGCGGTATCATGTAACACACTCTTATGGGATCGGGCCGTTCGCCTCGGCAGAGTAACATATTCTTATGGGATGGGGTCGTTCGCCTCGGCAGGATTATGTATCACACTCTTATGGGATCGGGTCGTTCGCCTCGGCAGTTCTATGAAATACTCTTATGGGATCGGGCCGCTCACCTCGGCAGAATAGTGCGAAATACTTGATAAGGAGTCCGCGCACTCATGTGTTTCTTGACTTGAGATGTGACCGTTGATTTAGTATTGACCATTACGTAATCCATTTGAGAAAGTATCCGATAATTGAGGACTTTGTGTTCGCTGTTCAGTTATAGACCGTAGTATTTGCTTATATCTATTCTCATTGTTTACTTACCATGTTTCATACTTGTCTACCTTATTATATTTGATTTATTGGACCGCTAGTAAGTGTCAATGTCGATCCCTCATCACTACCATTTCAGGGTTAGGCTAGATACTTATTGGGTAAGCGTTGATTTAAGTATTCATGCTACACTTCTGCACTGAATGTGCAGATACTGAGGCATGTACATTAGGTGGTCACCTTGGCGCAACTGCTGAGGGGACTTTATGGTGAGCTGTGTTCTATGCTATGATTAGCAGCACACGGAGTCTCCATCTTATTCAGTTATTATATCTTGTTTATTTTATATTCCAAATAGATGTTGTGGTAGCGTTGTATTATTCTAGTATATGCTCATGCTTTTGTGATATCGTATTTTGGGGATTCCTAGTGGATGTTAATTATTTTAATTCACGTTAATATTATTATCACTTTACTTTATGATTGATTTATATTCGGAAATTTGGTAAAGAAAAGCACAGGTTTCTATGAGTGCTAGATATTATTCTATTTATTTAATGAAAATCCTGATTTTAAAATTTTAAAATGGATAGTTAAGTGGAGGTTCCCGCGTTGGCTTGCCTAGCAGTATAGTTGGGCGCCATCACGATCTATTATGGGATTTGGGTCGTGACAGCTTGGTATCAGAGCGCTCGGTTCACTTAGGTCTCACGAGTCATGAGCAAATTGAGTAGAGCCTTGCGGATCGATACGGAGACGTCTGTACTTATCTTCGAGAGGCTACAGGACTGTTAGGAGAACTTCACTTCTTTATTTACTCATCGTGCGGTTTGATTTCGTTGAAGCTTATGTCTTCATTTCCTTCCTACTCATTCTTATACGATGTTGAATGCTTGTTATCAATTGGAACCGAGGAGTTATAGTGGTGCTACAGATATGGTGCGGGATATTTTTCCCTGCACACTCGGGTGGTATCGACACCCTGTGGAGGGATGTTCTGTCGTTTTAGAGTATTAGCATTGCCTATAGTTTCGAGACTATGTACAGTGTATTGTGAAGTTCATGCGTCGTTATTGCATAGTGCTGATGTGAATGGTAGGGTGCATATTTATGTTTTGCGGCAGTGAATATCCCAAGAGGAGGATTTCTCGGTTCATGGATTAGAGATTCGGCATTTACTTCCAGCGGAGGAGAGGCAATCAAAATATGGATGTTCACGCTTTGGTTGACGGAGTAGTGAGATTGGATATTTTTGAACTTGGTGGAATTCTTTTTTGTGATGTGGTGTCGTCGTCCTTGTTTGAACACATTTAGGCTTGTCGGTGTGATGGTCTTCATTGGTTTTCCTTCAGGGTAGAGTTTTGTGAAATGGTACCTAAGAAGCGGGTATTAGAGATGGCGGTGTGTGGCAGCTTTAGAGTTGAATCGGTGTTTCTAGTGTTGATGTCTCGATAAACATGATCTTTATGAAGGCTTAGAGTTGGTGGCAATTCATTAGTTTGGATGCTATAAAGATGGATTATGATTTGAGGCAGCATTTTATTAGCGAAGGATGATGAATGACATGGAAGGTTATGTCTCGCGGTAGATGAGTTGTTAGCAGGTCAAGTGCGAGCAGCAGATATCAAGTAGTTTGCTTAGGAAGTTTGAATGTGAAGGGAAGAGTTTCCTTGGAACGTAGAGGGATGTAAAATCTTGATTATCGTTTTGGGATGCAACA
Organism: Nicotiana obtusifolia; assembly: GCA_002018475.1. Taxonomy (NCBI): domain Eukaryota; kingdom Viridiplantae; phylum Streptophyta; class Magnoliopsida; order Solanales; family Solanaceae; genus Nicotiana; species Nicotiana obtusifolia. The sequence goes on from MCJB01015009.1 coordinate 21,236, forward strand.
TGAATTCAAGTTTTGGAATGTATTGTTGGATCTTTAATTGATGCTAATGGGATGAACGAACTCTTGCATCTGGCGGATGAGTGTGGACCTAGGAGAATCAACTGATTTCATAATGGACGTGGTTATGGTTATGCTGTTGGAGGATATCGGTATGAGGTTACACAGGTGGGCTATCTCCTATGAGAAGGTTGGGGGTAGTATGACTCCTGATGAAGTTCCTATAAAGAGTTCTACCTTCTATCCAATGGGATGCATGTACTGAGCTTGGATCGCCTTCTATCCAATAGGATGCATGTACTGAGCTTGGATCTCTTGAAGAAGATGATACGACTGTCAGGAGGTCGAGTTTGCGATTATGGCTAATAATTCGGGATGTGTTATGATCAGTGCAACAAGAACTTATGAGAAATTTGGCTGATCAACAGTGTGAGATCATGGTAAGTGAGGAGGATAAGGAGTCCCTGTGGGTTCTATATTTATGTTATTATGTCTTAAAGCTAAGTGGGTAAGCCTACTGTCTTTGATTGGGTCATGTAGTGATGTGCCTTTGCAATTTCGGGTTATCAGTACGTTGGTAGATTAGTTATTACTATGGGAAGAAAACATCAGGGCTAATTTGAGCAGGGGATTTGATGGATATAATGTACAAGGAAAAGTATTCATCTGGTTGCTTCATGGGAGTGCTTATGTGCTAACGGAGCACTAGTGGTTTAGTTAAATAATCGGGATTGGACTAGAGTGGGTGACTCTCAATAGTGGTTCTAGTGGATTCAATATTTTAGGTGTGGTATTTAAGGATTTTCAGGTTTGTTATATGGCTGAGGATTGGGTTTTGCAATAGAGTGTGAAGGGTACTTGGAGCATTTATATATTATCAATGGATCTGCGGTGCAGTGTCAAAAATAGGAGAAGTAGCTTCGGATTCGCAAAAGATCTAATCAATGCAGGTGTATCAGTTGGAGTTACTATAGACTACATGAGGAAGATTTGAAATGGCTTATGGGTATTGAAACGATGTGGCTCGTGAATTGGGCCACTCGGGACGAGTATTGATTGGGATCCCCTTATATGATTGAATAGAGGTATTGATTTTGAAGGCAAGTCAAGAAGAAATCGGAAGAAGATGAGTCAGCCTAGTAGTGGTTTGGATCGCAATGGTTAAGGAAATGATCGGTTCCTTCGGTGTGGTAAGGCAATAAAGGTGTTTCATGGCTGTACGTGCGAGCTTGACAGCCTCCGTAATTTGATTGATTTAGTGGTATTTGATTCTGATAGTTTTGATTATGTGTAAATGGGTCCCAGAAGAGTTATGGCGGTTTAGAACACGACTTGAGTTCTATGTCTTTTGCGGCTATGGGAAGTTGGTTGTGTGTTGCGATTCTTCTTCTAAAATGAGTTAAGTGAAAGGTTCTAGCTGATGAAATATTTATTCTACTGGTGGTTCAGGAGTTATGATGAAATTCTTATACTCTCGCGTAGCAGCATAATAGGTGTAGTGAGCGGTATGAATTGGAATTTGAGGATCAAGTTGCGATCAGTTTTGATAGGAATGTCACAAGCTCGGAAGAGTTGGGTTGAGATTTTAGATGTTCAGAGTATGTTGGCATTATTTTAGTGTCACCTGAGAATGGTGTTATATGGAAGAGGCATTATGTATTGAATTATGGATTCTTGATTTGCATTACAGTAATAGTATGGTTGGTAGCCATGGATGTGCAAATTTTTCTACCTGGTGCAGAAGGTCGTGGGAGTATCTCCAGCGGGATAATTGTACAAGTGTGACGTGTCAGCCATTTATGTGGTAGAGATTGAAATCAGGTATGGAGATTCTAGTATTGTCGCTGATGGGAGAGTTCATGTTTGAGAGGCGCTCTATTTCTTTGGTTGATCATTCCTGATTTGACGATAGATCATATGTGCCATGAATAGGGCCATTGTGGATCTTTGGAAGGTTATTAGCCCATTTTGGGATGATCGGAATCGTCTTGAGGTCCGTTGGTAGGCCTAATGTGAATGTATATTTTATACCAAATCAAATATGCTTATTCAGCATAGCATCGCTTATGGATAGGTCTTTGGGCATGGTGGATGATATTCCTGCCTTCATATATTTCAGGTGCTACTCTTTTATGCCATATGGGTTGTGAGATGGCTTGATTATTCACACGTGTGTTGTGATCCTATGTAGCTTGTCGTATTATGTGAGCGAGATGGCTCTCGAGATGCAGGTCGTTTATTGCACCATAGTCGTCCTTGACATTTCGTAGGGCATGGCACTACCTGTCTTCCAGGGTTGTGTTTATGCACTTGGCGTGCTTTTGGTCGATATTCGGGCATTTCATGAGTATGAGCATTTTGGCTTGATGGGTATTTCCTTGTTGATTGTTTTGTGCAGATCATGTGGCACGCCGCCACGGGTATGGTGTTTAGATCAGGATGCAGGCCGCAATAGTGAGATGTTGAGTACAGATCTTCATACTTATTTTGCGTGTTTTGTTTTTCATCTCTGAGATAGGTTCTGGTTTGGCTGCTTTTGTTCGTTGCGCAGGCCAGATAGTCTTGTATTCAGGTTCATTATTCATTATTGGTCATATTCGAGTTATGGCTTGTTGGTGCATTAATGGATTCGTATGAGATTTGAGACGGTGTTTGAGGTGGCCTATTGCCCGAGCAGCTTGTACTGAGTGAGACGAGGTTGTTGGCCTGAAATTAGTGCAATCAGATTTATATAATGTATATTAGAGGAAAAATATCACCAATCAGTTTAGAATGAGGCAATGGTTCCCGCCAAGCGGAGAGACTCCATGAGTTATTGATTTGGCAGGTAGTTATGAGTTTCTACACATCTCTTTCATCATTGCAGTATTGCGAGGGTTGGAACAGGGCTTACATGCGTTATGAGGTATCTTACGGGCATCGGCTTCGTGAATTTACAGCTATTGTAGTTCGAGGATATTATTATGAGCATACGAATTATGGGTGCATTGCGTGAATTCAGTATGGGTGCATGATCATGTCTTGGTACAACATTCTGAGATTGATACGGCGTGCATATGTTAGAATCAGACCTGGTAGAGAATTTCAGATGTTGGAATTTGGTTCTAAGGTTTGTGGGAAAGGGTAGTAGGAAGAATCTTCAGTCTGGCTTGAGTTAATGTGCTCATATGGGTTGTGGTGGCACGGGTAGGTGTACGAGGTGTTAAACACTGATTTTGGGCAACTCTGGAACTGTTTTTGGCACGTTCGAGGACGAATGTATGTTTAAGTGGGGAAGAATGTAATGACCCGATCGATCGTTTTGAGCTCTAGTATGTCGTTCGGCGGTTCGAGACCTTGAGTAGCTTCACTCCATGTATTATGACTTGCACGTGTTGTCGGATAAGAGTTTCAGGAAGATCAGAGTTGGTTTGGAAGAATAATTCTCAATTTGGAAGCTTTAAGTTGGAAGAGTTGACCAAGGTTTGAGTTTTGGGTAACGACCTCGTATCGGAGTTTTGACGGTTCCGATAGGTCCAGATGATGATTTTGGACGTAGGCATATTCCGGATTTGGATTTGGAAGTCCGTAGGTTTATTTGATGATTTTTGGAAAAAGTTGGAAGATTGAAGGTTTAGAAGGCTGATAGGTTTGATCGAGAGTTGACTTTGTTGATATCGGATCCGAATTATGATTTTGGGAGTTGTTATAGATTTGTTGTGTCATTTGGGACTCGCATGCAAAATTTGAGGTCATTCCGGGTTGATTTGGTATGGTTAGTAGGGGTGGGCATCGGTCGGTTCGGTTCGGTTTTGTATAATTTCGGTTTGGTTTATTCGGTTTTCAGTTTTTGATTTTAATAACCAAACCAAACCAAAGTTTTTTCGGTTCGGTGCGGTTTTTTCAAGGTTCAGTTCGGTTATTTTCGGTTTAGTTTTTCGGTTATAAACGGTTCAAATGAGTACTTGAAGGTTATATGAAGCAGCATATACAACGTTACAATTTTTGTATAACCAACAAAGAGCAAGATTCCAGATGAATAAATAAATTTGACTTATCATTCAGTGCTTCTGATCCTGTATACAGTCTAAAACACAAAGTGCTGCTGCTGACCAGAAACCAGAAAAATCAAAAATTATTTTTGACAATTTTTCTGCTATTATACAAACAATAGCAGAAAGTAGCCAGAAACCAGAAAAATCAAAAATTATTTTTGACAATTTTTCTGCTATTATACAAACAATAGCAGAGAGTAGCCAGAAACCATATCTCTAGTTCTCTACACAAAAGTTCAAAGAAAATTGATTTCTTGAAAAAAGGAGCTAGGAGCCGCAGCTAAGAGGTTACCACTAACCTGACACCTGAGGAAGAAGGATGAGCGAGTTCAATCGGAAGTCGGAACCCTACTGGTGAGTGGTGACTGGTGAGGGCGTCGGCACTGGGTCGTGAGTCGTGACTCCGAGTGTATTATGCCTACCAAACACAAAGTACTGAGGGTCGTGAGTCGTGAGTCGGCACTGGGTCGTGAGTCACTGACTCGTGAGTGGTGAGGAACGGAGGACTGATGATCGACGACGACGATTGAACCTTGGTGTTGTCGTTGAGGTCAGAGAACTGAGAAGTAAGAGGTTGAGAACTGAGAAGTGAGAACAGAGGTGAGGATTGAGGAAGAGGACGACGAGGAACAGAGGAACTGCTTAGGCTTCAGGCTTCTTACTTTCTTTAGTTTCTTAGGAATTAACGTTAGGGTTAGGGACTTAGGAATTAACGACTAGGGTTGGGCAGTGGGTTGGGCTTATATTTTAGTGGGCTTCAGGTGAGATCAGTACAGCTAGGGGTGTGGGCTTCATAAAATGTTCGGTTTTCGGTTAAACCGAAAAACCGAACTTGTAAAACCGAAAACCGAACCGAAAACCGAATTTTTGAAAATTAAAAACCGAAAACCGAACCGAAAAACCGAAAAACCAAAACCGAAAAAACCAAAATTTGCGGTTCGGTCGGTTTTTTCGGTTCGGTCGGTTTTATGCCCACCCCTAATGGTTAGACATGAGTTTTAAAAGTTTAAAAGTTCACTAGTTCATTACGCTTGAATTGATGTGTGATTCATAGCTTTAATGTTCTTTGGTGTTATTTTAGGTCTCTAGTAGGTTCATATTATATTTTGGGACTGGTTTGTGTGACTGGGTAGGGTCCCGAGGGCCTCGCGTGTGTTTCAAATGTCTTTGGGCTGTATCGCGTTCTTATTTGATGTTTCGGTGTCGTTTTCCGAACATAAAGGGTACTATATTAAGAAAACAACCTTTGATTTGTGATTAAATTGAACCATTAGATCCGTATCATAATTAGGGAACCATAACAACAAGATCGTCGAATTCCGAGGTCGTATGAAAGAGTTATGCCCATTTCCGTGTCGGAAAAGATTGCTGGTTTCTGGTGCGAAACTTTGTTCTTCGCGAACGCGAAAAAGGATTTCTTGGTTGACCTTTCAACGCGAAAAATTGCTCTTCGCGAACGCAAAGGTCTCCCGCAAAGGCGATGAACAAAAATATATGGACAGTGTTTTAAACTGAGAATTATAGTAATTTGAGCATATCTTGAGTTCTAAGTCTCCGTTTGAGGTGATTTTCACGGCGTTGTTCTCGTCTCAAAAAGGGGGTAAATATATGACCTTTATTTTGATTTTTTTTCCATGATTATTTTCATTGATTATTATTTTAATCCATCTTTGGATTGTGAAAATTGGGGTTTGGAGCCCCAAAGTTGAGAAGTGGTAAATTCTTAATTTGAGGTTCAATCGTAGATGGAATTGAATGAATTTCTGGATATATACTATATAAGCTAATGGTAATACTTATTTTCGATAATATTTAGGATCCGGGAATGTGGGCCCGAGCGTTGACCTTGTTGACATTTCCAGCGGAGTTGGGAATTGTTACAAATTGTTAAATTACGAGTATTGGAGTACATTTTGATTGGTTTGCACGTTGTTTGATTAGTTTCGGATCGTTTGGCATCTGTTTGAGGAGTTATAGTGGCGTTGGAGCTGGTTATCGGATTTCAGAGTGAGGTAAGTCTCTTGTCTAACCTTTTAAGGGGGAATTTACCTCGTAGGCATTATATTTATTATGTGCTTCATCTTGTGGGAGCTACGCACGTATGAGGTGACGAGTGTCCGCACGTATGCTAGAATTCCTGATTATGTCCGGGTAGACTTAGACTCACGCACTATTTGAGTTATTCTTGCCTGTTTAAATGCTTTAATTTCCATTTAGCCTGAGATTAGACTCGCTTAGAGTATCGGACTTGCATTTTAGATACTTGACGAGCTCCTTGGTTAGCCGTGGAAATTGTACTTTCCTTTACGGATTTCTTCAGTGTTTTGCGTATTCATCTGCTAGTTTTTCTTGAATTTTATAATTCATACGTAAATTCATGAGTGGGGTCAGTGACTCGTCAAAGTTTCATATTCTAATGAGATCGGGTTGAACGCCTCAGCAATACTCTTATGGGATCGGGCTGTTCCGGTATCATGTAACACTCTTATGGGATCGGGCCGTTCGTCTAGGCGGTATCATGTAACACTCTTATGGGATCGGGCCGTTCGCCTCGACGGTATCATGTAACACACTCTTACGGGATGGGATGTTCGCCTCCGCGGAGTAACATATTTTTATGGGATCGGGTCATTCGCGCAAGATTATGTATCACACTCTTATGGGCTCGGGTCATTCACCTCTGCAGTTCTATGAAACACTCTTATGGGATCGGGCCGCTCACCTCGGCAGAGTCGTGTGAAATACTTGATAAGGAGTCCGCGTACTCATGAGTTTCCTGACTTGAGATGCGACCGTTGATTTCATACTTGTCTACCTTATTATATTTGATTTATTGGATGACTAGTAAGTGTCAATGTCGACCCTTCATCACTACCACTTCGGGGTTAGGCTAGATACTTACTGGGTACGCGTTGATTTACATACTCACGCTACACTTCTGCACTGAATGTGCAAGTACTGAGGCATGTACATTAGGTGGTCACCTTGGCACAGCGGCTGAGAGGACTTTATGGTGAGCTGTATTCTATGCTACGATTATCAACACACAGAGTCTCCATCTTATTCAGTTGTTATATCTTGTCTATTTTATATTCCAGACATATGTTGTGGTTGTGTTGTATTTTTCTAGTATATGATCATGCTTTGACACCGGAAATTTGGTAAAGAAAAGCACAGGTTTCTATGAGTGCTAGAGTTTATTCGATTTATTTAATGAAAATCCTCATTTTAAAATTTTAAAATGGATAGTTAAGTGGAGGTCCCCGCGTTGGCTTGCCTAGCAGCATAGTTGGGCGTCATCACGGCCTATTATGGGATTTGGTTCGTGACATGAACGGTCAGGTAGCTTTTGTTCCGATAGCAAACTTTGTTTCCCGTTAGGAACTTTGCTATCAAGCCAAAGACTATCTAACCATCAAGTAGCAGCTTGGTGTTTCCATGCCTTGTTGTTTGAAGGTCTTATTTCTGCTAATGGCATTTTCTTCGTAGTACGCTTTCTGTTCTTTGTTTCTGGGCCAATATCCTTATATTGTCCAAGTCCCTGCGTTCATCGAGCAGGTCCAATCTGACCAACAATGCTTCGTTGTTTGCTTCTTCGTCTGCCGGGAAGTATCTCATGGTAGGTTCTCCCACTTCCACCCAGATCAGGGCTTCTGCTTCGTACATGAGAGAGAAAGGTGTCTCTCCCGTGCTTGACTTGGCCGTCGTTCGGTATGCCCATAGCACTCCCGGTAACTCTTCGGCTATTTTCCATTGGCTGCTTCTAGTCTCTTTTTGAGATTTTGAATACTCACTTTTTTTGTCGATTTCGCTTGGCCGTTCGCGCTCGGATGGAATGGCAAAGATGTGATTCTTTTGATTTTTAAGTCTTCAAGGAATTTTGTAACCTTTGCGCCTATAAATTATGGCCCGTTGTTGTAGGCTATCTCCTTTGGTACCCCGAACCTACAAATTATGTTCTCCCACAGGAAATCTACCACTTCACGCTCGCCGATTTTCTGGTAAGGACCTGCTTCAACCCACTTAGAAAAGTAGTCAGTTAAAATTAAAAGAAATCTTACCTTACCGGGAGCCGGCGGTAGCGGACCAGCTATGTCCATCCCCTATTTCATGAATGGCTAGGCCGACAAAACCAAGTGCAATAGTTCCGCTGGTTGATGCACCAATGGCGCGTGGCGTTGACACTTATCGCATTTCTAAACATATGCCTTAGCGTCTTGTTCCATCCGGGACCAGTAGTATCCTGCCCTAATTAGCTTTAATACCAAGGAGTCCGCACCCGAGTGATTTTCACAGATTCGTTCGTGAACTTCTCTCATGACGTAATTAGCCTCGGAGGCTCCTAAACATCGGGCCAACGGGCTCGTAAAGGCTTTCTATTCAATTAGCCTCTCCTGAAGCAGTAACATGCTACTTTAGTGTAGTGGCCGAGATGCCTTGGGATCTTCAGGTAGTTTTTGTGCTCGAGATAGTCAATGATCTCATTTCTCCAGTCCCATACCAAATTGGTCGCGTTTACTTCATAATAATTGTCCACATCCAATACCGGAGTCTGATCCCTTAATTTCCGTGGACGAACCCAGATTGACAAGTGCGTCTGTTTTCGCGTTTTCTTCCCTCAGGATGTGGGTGATTGAACATTCCCTAAACCGTGCGAGCAGAGTCTGAACTTTCACTATATATTATTGCATGCGTTCCTCTTTGGTGTCGAAGATCCCCTAGACCTGATTTACTACCAGTTAGGAATCACATTTGATTTCTATGACCTCAGAGTCCAGTCCCCAGGCCAGCTCAAGTCCTGCAATCAAAGCCTCATACTCGGCTTCATTGTTAGTCAAGGGAACAGTTCTTATGGCCTGCCTTAGGATTTCTCCCGAGGGCGTGATTAATACTCCCGATGTCGATTCCGACACCATCATTGCTTTTTTGGTGGCCAAAGGCAGCAGTCCAGGACTGAATTCGACCACAAAGTCGGCCAAAACTTGTGACTTGATTATAGTCCTGGGTTTACACTCTATGTCAAATTCACTCATTTCGACTGCCCACTTGGCCAGTTGACCGGATAGTTCAGGTTTGTGAAGGATATTCCGCAGCGAAAAGATCGTCACCACAGCTATCGGGTGGCATTGAAAATAAGACCTAAGCTTTCAAGTGGCAACTACGAGAGCTAAGGCTAATTTAGAGGTGTGGGTAGCGAGTTTCCGGTCCCGTTAAAATTTTACTAACATAATAGATAGGAGATTTCATACCTTCATCTTCACGGACAAAGCAGCACTTACCGCTACCTCTGAGATCGATAAATAGATCAGCAAATGTTCACCTTCCTATGGTTTTAATAGTAATAGAGGGATCGATAAATACCTTTTCAAATCTTTCAAAGCATGCTGGCATTCCGGAGTCCATTCGAAATTATTCTTCTTTTTCAGAAGTGAGAAGTGATGACATTTTTCTGAAGACCGAGAAATGAACCTGCTCAAAGCGGCCAGTTTTCCTGTTAACCTTTGAACCTCTTTCACACTTGATAGCTGGTTAGGGATGTCCTTGATGGCTTTAACTTTAACAGGATTGACTTCGATCCCCCTTTATGACACCAGGAACCCCAAGAACTTACAGGAGCTAACTCCGAATGCACAATTTTCGGAGTTAAGCTTCATGTTGTGCTTCCTTAGGATGTCAAAGGTTTCTTGGAGGCGTTTAAGATGATCACCTACATTCAAAGGCTTCACCAGCATATCATCTATGTAAACTTCCATTATTTTCCTTATTTGTTTTTCAAACATTTTGTTCATGAGCCTCTGATAAGTGGCTCCGGCGTTCTTAAACTCGAAAGGCATCACATTATAGCAATATGTGCCAAAGTTCGTTATGAACGAAGTTTTTTCCTGATCCTATGGGTTCATTTTTATTTGGTTGTACCCGGAATAGGCATCGAGAAAACTCATCAACCCGTGCTCGACCGTCTCATCAATCATTTAATCAGTGTTTGGCAATGAGAACGAGTCTTTAGGGCATGCCTTATTCAGATCCTTATAATCTACGCGCATGCGAAATTTATTGTTCTTTTTCGGAACTACTACTACATTAACTAGCCAGTCAGGATACCTTACCACCCATATTGAACCGATATCAAGCGCGTTACCTCTTCTTCGACAAACCTATTTTTGACCTCGGCAATAGGGCGTTTCTTCTGCCTTACCGGAGGGATGTTAGGATCCAGGCTTAACTTATGCACGGCCATCTCTAGCGGGATACCTGTCATATCTGCATTCGACCACGCAAAACAATCAACATTAAATATAAGGAATTCTATAAATCCTAACCTAAGCTCGGGGTTTAGTCCTGTCCCCAAGTGGAATTTCCTTTCCAAGAATTTTTCGAACAATGCGATTTGTTCGAGTTCTTCCGATGTGGATTTGGTTGCATCCGTTTCTCTTGGTACCTAGAAATACCTTGGCACCTGATGGGGTTCCGACGTCTCCCCCTCTTTGTCGACTTCGTTCGGCTCGGGAACGAGCATCGGTTCCTGTAATTACTATGCAGCATGTTCCTTCCCTTTGCTACTGGAAACCGAGATCACGTTAATCTCCCTTGCCGCCGGTTGATCGCCTCTTATTTTGTTTAATTCCTTCTGGAGTTGGAAATTTCAGAAGTTGATGGAATATCGACGGCACAACCTTCATCTCTTGTAACCATGGTCTTCCAAGGATGAAGTTGTAGCCTATATCTTCGTCTACTACTTCAAAATAGGTCGTCTTCATTACCCCTTTAGCATTCGTGGGCAGCAGAATCTCCCCTCAGGTCGTCACGCTTGCTAAGTTGAACCCGGCAAGGAGCTTTGTGGCCGGAATGATATTGGGTGAACTCCCTGGGTCCACCAAAACATATTTAATTTTAAAATCTATAACATAAAGAGAAATTTTCAGGGCATCATTGTGCGGTAGTAGGAGTCCATCGGCATCCTCTTCCGTGAAGGTGATATCGTCCTCGGTGACTTCCCGGAGTCTTTTGTTGTGGGTTACCGATACCTTTGTCTTTTTGGCAGCTGAGAAAGTTACTCAATTGATCTCATTCCCTCCGAAAATCATGTTGATCATTAGGCGAGGAGGATTTTATCCCGTCTTTGAGGACTCCGTGTTATCCCGGTTGTGACCATAGTTATTTTTAGCCCGATGACTTAAGAACTCTCTGAGATGGCCGTTTTTCAGCAATGTCGCTACCTACTCATGCAGATGTTGACAATTCCCAGTCCGGTGGCCGTTGATCCCATGATATTCACACCATAAGTTAGGACCCCTCTGACTGGAGTCGGATCTCATCGACCTCGAGAACCGTGCTTCCTTAATGTTCCTCATCATCAATACCAGTTCCACCACGCTGACATTAAAATTGTACTTAGACAGTCTAGAGTAGGTGGAGTCCTGGGAACCTGATGTCTCTTTATCCTGCAGCGATCTGTTGTTCCGGCCACGATCTGCTCTCCTATTGGTAGCAAACCTGTTCGCAGAAGGGAAACCTCTGCCGCATCCTTCGGCCCTTTCGTAGGGCAAAAATCGACCCTTGGCAGATCATCCATCTACGTCGAAATCATCTTCAACTTTTCCTTATTCTTCTCTCGATCCCGACCCTCGATCAACATCGTGAACCGAGCTGGTCATTCTCTATTCTTATCTTTGATTCGTAGCGGTTGTGGATATCTGCCCATGTTGTTGCCTGGAACTCGAGAAGACTTTTTTTCAGTTTTCGGGAAGCGTTAGAGCTCCTCGGGTTCATCCCCTTAGTGAATGCCTCTGCTGCCCATTCATCTAACACGACCGGTAGCAACATTCTTTCCTTTTGAAATATGGTCACGAACTCTCGCAACAACTCGGATTCTCCTTGCGCAATCTGAATATGTCAGCCTTTCGGGCCTGTACCTTCCTGGCTCCGGCATGGGCCTTGATAAAAGAATCCACGAGCATCTCGAAGGAATCTATTGAGTGCTCGGGTAAAAGTGAATACCATGTCAGGGCCCCATTCGTGAGGGTCTCCCCGAACTTCTTCAGCAAGACTGACTCAATCTCGTGCGGAGCTAAGTCGTTTCCTTTCACCTTCGTTGTATAGGTGGTGATGTGCCCTTAAGGATTCGAGGTCCCATCATATTTTGGCACGTCTGGCATTTTGAACCGCTTCGGATTAACTCTGTGTTGCGCTTGGTTTAAACAGAAAGTGGGTGGATTTCTTTGAGTTCGGTCCTTTCAACACTGGCGGTGCGCTTAGGATTTGATCCATTCGAGCATTTATTTTCCTCATAAACCGCATGAGTTCGGTTTTAAAGGGATCATTCTCGTTATTGTTACCAGATCCGCTGTCGTTCCCTGGTCCCGTCGAAGCCGACCTCACCCCTCGGGGTGTTGTTATCAACCCTTTGTGTTGTTTAGTTTGGGGGAGCACTGTGAGGAACTATACCTCTTCCAGTCGCATTGTTGGAAGCACCAGACAACGCTTGCCTCAACTCCGTCATGACTTGATCTTGTCGCGAGAGATGGCCCATAATAGCCATTTGTTGTTTCCTCAGGATTCTTACTGTTTTTGCAACGTGCTCGTTTTCAGCATCATCAGTAGTTGCCTCCCTAACGTGTCGTGGATATTGCCCGCCATGGACCACCGTGGCTTCATCCCCCTCGTGCGGGTATCACAGATTTAATCTTCGTGTTGAGGCTGATTTTCTTGGGCATAAACATTGTGCGTGATGTTGTCTTCGTTATCTGCCCCTTTTTAATGATTTTTAGCTAAGAAATAAAGAATTAAACAGGTTAGTAATAGATGCAAAGATCAACCCAATTACGCAACTATCTAAGCCCCACGATAGGCGCCAAACTATTTACCCGTAAAACAGTACAGTTGATCCCAAAATGATAAATAAATTAAATTAAATGCAAGACATAGCGTTGGAATCGAGATAAAGAAACAGGTAGCTTGGTTCAGGGAGCAGAGCTTCCGGAGGCAGTAATGCAAGTATTAGTAGACAAGAAATACAGTATTATTGAGCTTTTTGAATATTATATAACATAAGTTTTTCAGAAAATCCGTGTCCATTACAATGGCTGTTGAAGTCACTATTTATAGTTGCATCTAAGGAACAAGGTCCTAGGATCAAGCCCCTCTTAAGTGACAATTTTGGGGACTATTGAAGAATGTGTGACGACAGGCTATAAATGCCAAAATTCTCTATAACAGACTGTGTATTTAATATTGCAGAATATTTCTTATTGAATGCCACTGGGTGGCAGGCATTCTTATGTCTTTATTAGCAATATTTCCTTTGGGGGCTTCCGATGCCAACTAGAGCTGTTGCCCTCTGTCTTGGTTTCCACCTGTCTCTCTTTCCATCTGTTTTCGGTTCCATGTGTCGCTCTGTAATATGAATATTTAATGTGAACCGATTTTACCTTATACAATAGAATCACAAGCTCTAAAATTTGTCCTTAATGATGTAATTTGCACTGACTCACTTGATATAAAAGTTCATTATTGGTTGTAAGGGTGGTTTGATATTGTAATTTAACTTAAGTGTAAAAAGTCTTTTTTTGTTTCTTAAATTCTTTTTTTCCAATTAAATACCTCAACATCAAAATAAAAAAAATAAAAAAGATGTTTATTAGATGTGCAACCAAAGTTCCACATTGGTAGTTGAATTTGGAAGACTACATATAAGGTGTAAGAATCTCATAATGATTTGAGAAATTTGGGAAAAATCGTGCGGATTTGGCCCTAAAAGAATAATATGACATCACGTTAAGAGCATTATTGGGTAAGTCCAACAACTGTTATCAGACCCCGGGTTAAGCAAAACGAGTATGGCTATAGCTTGATTTGCTTATTCTTACTAGCTTGGAGACACGTTAAAAAAAAATAGTTGCAAGTTTTAGTTGTCATAAATACTCTGACGTTATAAGCGAGGCATGTGAAACTTAGTTCGAGAGGAGATGTATTAATTTTCTATCACAAGTCTAATATCTTTTTTAGTTGAAATTACGTTTAGTTCTTACAATCTCTTTACGAATTCAAATTTAAGATATTTTCAACTTTAACTCAAACTCAAACATAGTCCAAACGTTAACCAAAAACATAGTCCAAACACTTACTTATAAAGTCTTCTCAGGCCACCTGTACCTATGACACCTCATGCGTGATGTAGTCCCGTCGTTACGTGACTGTCATTAACCACATCGTGCCAATATCAAACACACAATTCAAACAAAGGCACTCCACCCTTTGATAATAAAAAGGCGCACTCTTTTCTCACACTTGTCTTTCTGCTCACTTTCCTCTTCTCTTTTTCTCTTTCTCCACCATGGATTCTCTCACTGTCTTTGCCACCGCTTCCCTTCTCGCCGGCGGCCTTTACTGGTTCGTTTGCATCCTTGGCTCCGCCGAGGTTAAAGGTAAACGCGCCGTCAACCTTTCCGGCGGCTCTATTGCTAAGGAGAAAGTCCAAGACAAATACAAACAGTACTGGTCTTTCTTCCGCCGCCCCAAAGAAATTGAAACTACCGAAAATGTCCCTGCTTTTGTTGACACTTTCTATAACCTCGTTACTGATATTTACGAATGGGGTTGGGGTCAATCTTTTCATTTCTCCCCTGCAATCCCCGGCAAATCTCATCGTGAAGCCACCCGACTTCACGAGGAGATGGCCGTGGATCTCTTGGGCGTCAAGCCCGGAGCCCGTGTTCTGGACGCAGGCTGCGGGGTTGGGGGGCCAATGCGAGCTATCGCAGCTCATTCGGGTGCCAACATTGTTGGCATCACCATTAATGAGTACCAAGTAAACCGGGCCCAGGCTCACAATAAGAAAGCAGGCCTGGACTCACAGTGTGAAGTAGTTTGTGGTAATTTCCTACAAATGCCATTTGATGACAACAGTTTCGACGGAGCTTATTCCATTGAAGCAACATGCCATGCACCAAAGCTAGAAGAAGTATACAGCGAAATTTACCGGGTCTTGAAACCCGGATCCATGTACGTGTCCTACGAATGGGTCACAACCGAATTGTATAATTCGGATGACCCGGAACACGTAGAGATCATCCACGGTATTGAAAGGGGTGATGCATTACCTGGTTTAAGAAGTTACAGTGACATTTCTGACGTGGCTAGGACAGTTGGATTTGAAGTAGTGAAGGAGAAAGATTTAGCTAAACCGCCGGCGAACCCGTGGTGGACGAGGCTGAAAATGGGGAGAATTGCTTACTGGAGAAACCATATTGTGGTTACTGTACTTTCTTGGCTTGGTATTGCACCTAAGGGTACAGTTGATGTGCACAAAATGCTGTTTGTGACTGCGGATTATTTGGCTAAAGGTGGTGATAAAGGGATTTTTAGTCCTATGCATATGATTCTCTGCAGAAAACCTGAAGAACACTAGCCATCTTCAGATTAGGAGATTGACTATGAAGGTTATTTTCAGAGTACTGTTGTTTTATTTGGTGATCTATGTTCTTTTTTTCGGGTTTATTGGATTTAATTTTATGGCATTTTTGACCTTTCCGTTTCTATGTATAATTTCTAGCTCGATATACTGCTTTTGTTGTATTAGAAGATAACTTTGGTTACTTGTTCCAAGGCCTAGACTGGTAAAGAATCCATCTTTAGTAAATCGAGTTCTGAAAATTCTTTATCCGAGCACCCAAGGGTGTGTTGAGAATCATGAAGTCTCAGCTTCAAATTTCAGCATTTCAGCGAAGACAAAGTTACTTGGTACCTGTTGATGGTGGGAGGTAGTGCGCAGGCTGGACACCATGGTTATCCAAAAAAAAATAGAAGTTCTTTATCCGAAAAGAAGCAAGAGTCTTGAAACTGTGATGGCACAATTATGGAAAAGAATTGAAACTTTGATGACAATCCAGCATTGGATGTCAATGTGTTTCCAGCTATGTTTTACTAATACTATTTTGGTGGTTAATTTTTAGATATTTTTGTGGGCTATAGATGTCTAGTTTGATTAGTATTGGTAGCAATTTTGGAGCTTGTGTTGAGCCAGCTAAGTTGGCGGATCAGTTTTGAGGCTGAGATTTAAATAGTTTGCTGGCTTTGGCTCTTTCTATGGTGCTGTACAACTGCTGCATGTCTTATGCCTGCATTATTACATCACATTTGCACGTGATTTTGTTTAGCTGAGTGATTTGCTTTGCTTGCTCATGTGATGTCCTCTTGTGCTCCTGTACTTTTGATGCCCCAAATAAGCCTTCGGAAGGTGAAGTCAAAAAATAGTGTAAGTTTATAGTCAATAAATCTGTGAAGAATAGCCTTTCCTTCAGTTTGAAAGCTACGGAATAAGTCAACTCGAATTGCACCACAATGTCGCAAAGTGGCTGCCCTGCCAACTCTCTCCTTCGATTCAATGAAAATTGAGAAGGACTACTAGGTATCTCGAAAAACAGGTAAGAGCGGATTTGGTGTTTGAAAAATGTTTTGATGATTGAAAATTTGAAGGGAACAAAAGTTACTAATTACATACTATTATTTTACGGAAAAGAGCCAAAATTGCCCCTGAAGAAGGGCCAAAACTAGAAGAGGAAGAAGAAGCAGCTACGTCCGGTTCTTTGGGTTGGTCCAATGGGTCAGGCTATATTTGACAGATTCAAAGACGGAGTTTCAACTCGTCCAGTAAGAATGAGACATGCCATTAAAATTTATAATATTTTTATTAGTTTGAGGGTAGGGGCAATTTTATATCAATTCTGATAGTAAAGGGGGCACGTTTGGCCCTTTTCCGTTTCTTTATCTAATGTTAAAAGCAGATAGGGAGATCGAGACTAGGTTAATAGGGAGAATTTGAGTTTTACAATATGAGCTTGCCCCGGAAATAGGTAAAAATGTAGGAATCTGAAGAGACCATTCTTTAGTTATATAAAATATTAAATGTTACAATGCGTATTGGTTTTTGTTAGGTTGGTCGAGGGGGTTTTGTTTAATCTGTTTTGCAGAGACCTGTCTCACGGTTTTAAGATTATTCAATTTGTACATATGCTTAAGCACTAAGAAAGAAGAATATTTGTTATCAAAGTGCATACTGATGTTCGGTTTAACAATACTTTTTCTGTGGCAAAATGCTGCTAAATGCAGTTTGAACGAGTAATTTAATTATCTACTGAACAATAGTGGCATGGCATGTGCCTATGCTTTTGGATTTGTGGCATAACTTGGTCTTTGCAGATCTGAATGTACTTTGTTTATTGCAAATATACCTAATTAGGTCCAGCCAGTTATGCGTGCATTTCATTAATCAAGTAAATCAGTTATTCCAGCATCATTACTGCTAATGATGAATATGTTTGAGAGAGAAAACTTTTAGAGGGGCATGTGCATATTTAGGCAATAAATGGAAGATTTGGAGTAACGATAAAGTTGTTTTCGTGTGATCACGGTTTCAAGCCGTAGAAGAAGCTACTAATCAAACATTAGAATAGGTTGTCTACAATTCATCCATTAGGGTGCAGCTCTTCCCCGACTCTACGTGATCATGAAATACTTTGTGCATTGGAATGTCTTTTTATGTGCATATTTAGGCGATACATCTTCAGTTAGAAATGCATTGACATCTAGCAGCATGTGCTTCCTTTCCCCACCAGGGTAGCACGCACGAGATCCTTTTGGTCTGGACTAGACAACTTACTCATAAAATCAGATCTTTTATGTTTCATCTCGTTAACAGCAATATAAATATTATTTTTGTGAAATTAGCAGCTTTTAAAGCAACAGTTACAACAGCCGGATTCGTCTGATAAAATATTTGGTCCGACCACCAAAGGTTTGTGGTGAGATTGATAGCATTCCTTCACCCTTAATCAGACTTGAGCTTTAAGAATATTAAAAATTAAGGTAGGAGGCATTTTTCCTTTTAATGAACCTTACGTGACTCCGATACGAATTTTCAATGATGTCTTAAGACTCTTGCAATAAAATTAACTGAATGACACATCATATTGGAACCAACTATGCGAAGCTATCGATTTTATAGTGGGCGTTTGGACATAAGAATTGTAGAATTCCGAAAAAAAGTGATTTTTTTTTATAGAAGTGAAAATGGTATTTGAAAATTAGAATTGTATTTGGACATGAATACAATTTGAAGTTGTTTTCAAATTCTTGTGAGTGATTTGAAGTGAAAATATTGATAAACAGCTTTTTGGAGTTTTTCAAATTTCCGAAAAATTTTGAAAGTCAACTTTAAGTAAAATTTAAAATTTTCATAGACATGGGACAAACACTGATTCCGAAAATAAAGTGAAAATTCTTATGGCCAAACAGGACCTCGCCTTGTCAACTCGAAAATTCCTTATATTTTGCTTTAATTGATGAAACTTACTTTTCAGGATTCATCATGAAAAAGTAACTTCATTATCTACACCCTATAGCATGTCTAATCCAAGGCTGTGTCATTCAAAAAGAATCAGCTTATAACAATAAATTGTGCTTCATTCATAAAAAGGGCTTTATAATTCCTAGTAGCCCCTAATATTGCTGAACTTTAAACAAAACCAATACAGGGCAGCATGTCCTCTTAATACAATAGATAATAAATTACACGATATAACTGGTTCTCAGAGGAATATCATTGTCTTCCAAATGCTGTAGAGCCTTTTGTTTTGGGAACTCATTAAATATGCTCCATTTTTATTATTTAGCTGAAAGGAGAAGCACAAAGTGGAAAAGCTTGTGATCCAAGGTATCGTCAAGCTCACACCAAGGTAATTGTACAAGAGACTAAAGTATAAAGCCAGTTCCTTCCCATCAATTAGATGCATCACGGCTGTAATACTGATCCAAGGTCTTCGCTGGGATACGATGAAGAAGCTCACGAGGGAATATGCGAAGAAGTGTCCAAGCTAAGTCAAGCGACTGGAATATATTGCGGGTGTCATAAGCTCCTTGAGCAACAAACTTCCTCTCGAATTTGTCAAGGAACTCTAAGTAAAGCTGTTTTAACAAGGAAGGAGTCTCAAGTCATCTAATCATTGAATTATTGATAACAAAGGCAAAACACAGCTTAATTATTTAAACCAAAAACTTTTCTCGAGCGACATACCAGGTCCTCAGAAGAAAGTGCTTCTTCTCCAACCACAGCTTTCATTGCTTGGACATCCTTTCCAATGGCATAATTTGCATACAACTAAAGATCAATGCAAAAAGGGAAAAATTAGCAACATTAACAGAGGTAAAAGAGATTAACTTTGCTAAAGGAATGAAGATGAATTGAGCAATGAAGTACATTTCTACCAGAAGTTGAACTTACCTGGTTGGATACATCAGAATGATCCCTCCTGGTCATACCCTCACCAATGGCACTCTGCAAAAAGATTTTAAAGGCTGAATTAGAATAATCACATGTTAGGCGTCCTCTAAAATTGTTAATAAGTGTCTAATAGATTAGAAATTGAACAGGTCCACATGCTCACCTTCATCAACCGAGATAAGGACGGAAGCACATTAATTGGAGGGTATATCTGTTGCAGTTCAAAAGGGAAACAATCTTTTTGAGTCATTTCTGTTCAAAACCCAAATGCTATCCAAGAAGTTAAGACATTCAATAATGGCTAGTAAGGGTAGTGGCAACCTTCTGTAGTGGTATGAATTGACAGTTTGCCAAATTAAAGAAAAACTTGACTTAGCAAGCAACGGTTGGTTACAGTAACAGGGTACTTCAAAAAGACGCAAAACATTCTCTTTTTTTTTTAATCAGGTAAGGTATTTCACATACATTCTTACTTTAGTGTTCAATGCACTAGTCTGTTATTGAATGAAGCATTACAATCTATGGACGGTCTACTGCAAGGGAAAAAAAAATTGTTTCACCGAACAAAAGAAGAATTTTGTTTCACATGAATGACCTTAATTTCCGAAGTATAACTGTACATGAATTTTCTTTTCCTGGCAAGTCTTTTTCACTTTCTGAAAATAAGCAAATTTACTCAAAATTAAGTTAAGAGTCCCTTTTACATGTCCTTTGACTGAACACACTCCTACGAACATTTTTCAAAATGAACATCAAATGGTTATCTTAAGATGAAAGGATGAAATTGGTCAATTAAGCCTATGTCTGGTCAATCTGATGACATCAAGTATTTCATGGAAAAGATAAAACTAAGACGTGGAAAGCATATTGCCTGGCCTTATGAAGTTATCACCATACAAGTACGGTACCTCGCTTTAAGTCCTATGGGTCATTTCCTGATACTCGTTTCAGTTACCAAAATCCAATTAGAAAGTAAATTAGAAGTTCTAAATACTAGTACAGTGCAGTTCAGGAGAGGTGTAGGGCAATGTGCAAGTGCAAGATATATAAGTATTAAGTCTTACATTAGATAATATTAGAACATAGTTTGCACTAACATAATTTACACTTAACATAATAAGAGGACGAGGAGACACATTGGTTCAAATTCCCTCGTAGGGAAGAGATGAAAAGGGGTTTTAATAACATTCTCTGCTTGAGTACTATTTACTTGTCCATTTTTTTGATGTTGTTCTTCGCATTGAGGGAAGAGAAGAGAAGGGAAAGTATAAGTTAAAATTTACAAATTTTCCAAACGGTTTAGCTTAACAATAGAACAAAGAGTTCATTAATCATTGTTCCCCTTTCTGTCTATTTTCTCTCTAGAACGTTTCCGGTCCTTTCCCTTCCTACCTTAGTTTCCGAAAATAGGGTAAATTAAATTCAGGTTACAATCTAGAGAAACATCATAAATCAACGCGTTCCTATCATCAACAACAGTAAAAGATTGAGAAAGTAGAGAGTTTAAAATAACCTAATTTAGCTAAGATTAATGCTCACTTTCTGGTAAGATCTATAATATTCAACAATTTTGCCCCTTTGGTAGTGTGCATGAGTACTCAGCCTGAGAACTATAATACCTGTCGATTATGAAGCTGTCGGTCTATATATATTTGTCCTTCTGTGATATAACCTGTAAGATCTGGAGTTGGGTGTGTAATATCTGTTCAAAACAGCAGAAAAGTAGGGATTGGTAAACAAATATAACTGCGAAATCAGAAGTAGAAGGAATAACCAAAAAAGGATTGCTTGACATTGAGTTACCATCATTTGGCATGGTCAGAATTGGAATTTGTGTGATGGAGCCCGTCCGTCCCTCGATACGCCCAGCTCGTTCATAGATTGTTGCCAGATCAGTATACATATAACCAGGATATCCACGCCTTCCAGGCACTTCTTCTCGGGCAGCAGATACCTGTGGGAGGATGAGAATTGTATGATCCCAGTAGTCTAAAAGAAAACATAGAACATGTGATAAGACCAGCATTATTAAAATCCATCACTTTATCACTTAAGCAACAAAGTGATGCAAAATTAGAAGTGAATCCATGCGCTTCAGAGAAGTGTGTGCTTCGAACGATAACGCACAAAGTGATCCAAATGAGAAGCTGCTGGTTCTTCAAATCTGAATTTAGACTAGATGGATTAAAATTGGTATGGTTGTTTATGAGATGCTGAAGCTACTTATTTTGGTTGCAATTTGATTAATGAAGTACGAAATTATTATTTTTTCCCTGATCGGGTGATAAGTGAAGTACTAAATTTACATATGTTTGTGTTCTTTTTAATTTCCAGGAATCGTGCACTTCAATTCTCGCATTTCGCTTCAAACCCCATGAACCTCTTCACCTTTTTTGTGCTTTGCACTTTTTAGAAACACTAGATAACACTGCATAAGCGAGCTGTACTAATATTAAGTTCTAACAAAAGATTCATATTAAACACAATCATGAGTAGATAAATTTGAAAGTCTATGACATACTCTTGAAAAACAATACCTCACGGAGAGCATCAGCATATGAACTCATATCAGTTAAAATGACAAGCACATGCTTCCCGCATTCATACGCTAAATATTCTGCAGTTGTCAGAGCAATCCTGGGAGTAATAATACGTTCAATTGTAGGATCATTTGCCTATGAGAAGTAAACATAGGAGATGAGAATGTGCTTCACCTTAAAAAGCGTTATTATTTCGGAGAACCAAATATGGAGTATTTAATTGTTAGCCAGAGTCAAAATCCAAGCATTACCAGGTTTAAGAAAAGTGTCACTCTCTCCATGGATCCATTTTCCTCAAAATCACGTTTGAAAAATTGTGCGGTTTCCATGTTGACTCCCATAGCGGCAAAGACTATGGCAAAATTGTCATCTTCACTCTTCTGGAACATCAAAGAAAGAAAACTGAGAATTACCAATGTGAATCCAACTCAATCACCAAAACGTGGAAATTAAAGTGTGCAAGTCCAGCTATTCACTGGTAGATTGGAGAAGGAATATGAAAGGAACTAACAGTCTGTCACATCTTTCTGAAAAGGTTTAACACTAGTCAGTTTTCTACATATATATATATATATATATATATATAACAACTTTACAAGAAGGGAAAAGAAATGCACTCATATTTTTTGTTCTTTCTCATCTTGGATGTAATGCTTTAACGAGGTCCTTCAATGCAGTAACCTAAGGCCATCATGTCAAATGATAACAATAAAATTCTTAAATCCACCAAAACCGGATCTAGGCTTTAGAAAGACGGTCGATGTTTCAATGACCATTTCAAGCAATGCGGCAGACTTCCTATTATCAGCATATTTGGATGTTTGAAATATAATAACTCCTTGTTCCAATTCATAAGATAAGACAGTATTTGACTGGGTATGGAGTTTAATATTTTGATTTGAGTTATTTATTATATTGGTGATAAGGGAAGAAAATGTTAAGACAAAGTTGAACAGTAGTTTGACCCAAAGAAAGCTAGTTGGGTCGGCTGTATGAATCCTCAAAATCATAAATGCTCTGTTAGGATCCATAATATTTAAAACTTCTTACTTGAGGATTATCTAGCACTAGGGGTTCTCTAATATACTTTAGTGGTTATAGTTTGACAAAAAAACATCACATCAGAATCAAAATTTGAATAATTTGACGAATTTGAATTCTACAAATTTTGTGAAAGTTGTATAGAAACGGAATGGTGTCAAGCCTTCTATTTAAATAGCCATATAATTTGGGAATGTTGGAGCGCAATCAAGAAATTACTAACCTCAAGAAGATTTTCAGACTTCTCCAACCTCTTCACTAAACCAGCCTGTCGACAGATTTGGGCAGCAATTTCATTGTGAGGGAGACCGGCAGCAGAGAAAAGGGGAATTTTCTGCCCTCTAGCAATTGAATTCATGACGTCAATCGTTGAAATTCCGGTCTGTATCATCTCTTCAGGATATGTTCTCTCACTTGGGTTGATAGAACTCCCTAAGATGGACAAGTTACATGTAGCATAATATTAGTGGAGAAATCTTATATGAGAACCAAAGGTGGACTTGCTTGAACTAAGAACTCGCCAGAAATATCCCTGTAGGCCTCAGGTAAAATAGGAGGACCATTGTCAATAGGCTTTCCAGAACCATTAAAGATGCGTCCAAGCATATCGAGTGAGACTGGTGTCTTTAAAACCTGCAAATGTGATGTTCACTGTTAGAAATTAGTGAAAATGCTAAATCAGTAGAAGCATACAAACATATGTCCTCTACTAAATTTTGTTGATAATAGCCCATATGATTTTATATTTGATCGGTGGTAATAGCCCATAGATATTGCTGGATCCATATCATTCTTATTCTTTTTCATTATTGAACAAACACAAAACAAGTTGCATGTTAACACTATGTCAAGGTTATTGTGCTCGACAAGTATTTTTCATGCCATATACAACGCTTTCAATGCAAGAGAGGAGATTAAAAGGCTAAAGAAAAGGAGACTGCATATAATTCCAGTCCAATGTTAATGGACCTTGAAGTGAAATTCATGAAAACAAAGGACCTTCTATTCGTAATTTATGTTGATTAGATTTTAAGAAGCAAAAGTAAAAAGGCAGCCCGGTGCACAAAGCATCCCGCGTTCACGCAAGATCTAGGGAAGGGCCGCACCCCTCTTGGGAGCAAATGTCAGGAGCAAAAATGAGTTATAAACTACCTCCCCCGTAAACTGCACAGTCGTGTATTTGTTGTCAATTCCAGATGTTCCTTCAAAAACCTGGTAAAAATAGAAGAGGAAATGACCATGCTTTAGCAGATTCAATTTTTATGGAATTGTTGGAAGGTTCTAATTATCAGTAAATAAAATATTGTCTTAAAGTGAAATCTAGCCATAAGTGACGCTAAAAAGTACCTGAACAACAGCTTTTTCCCCATCAACTTCTAGAACTTGCCCACGTCGAGTTGTTCCATCTCCCAAACGAATATTAACAATCTCCTGGTACTTGGGTCCCTGACAAGATAAACACATGCACACATTAATCCAGATTCATTTACACAAAAACTACAGCAAACTACATCAAACCCAACCAAAAAATTTATATATATATATATATATATATATATATATATATATATATATATATCAAAAGGCACAATGATTACCTTAACTTTGTCAAGGATAACCAGTGGTCCAGCAACACCCGAGACAGTTCTATATTCTGCAATTTATACAGCATTAGGAGTCGCCTTCAATCTCTTGTTCTTCCTTTTTTGATGAAACAGTGACTTAAGTCACCATCAATCTTAGATAGAAATGTTTAACAAACGTCTGAGTTTAGACTGAAAATACAAAATAAGAGAGAGCCAGAAAAAAGTTATTATTGATAATTTAATTACATATTCTCATTCCAGCATATGAGCAGATGGTACATCACACGCTATTCATGGTTTTTACTTTTTCTACTAGTATTTACCAATGAAATCCTGCTAACTAAAATAATCAATGAATACTAAATGAAATGATTGCTCTGATTTATAAAGGAGGTCTGCTAAAATCAGGAAATAAAAACATCACTCTCATCCGCATGCAAACTACTCAAAAGGAAATCAAAAGGGGCTTTAACTGAACTTCTCTCCCAACTTGAAAAAACTTTATCATTAAAGCTAGGACCACGGAGGCATTCAGCTCATACAGCATGATTAAGTGAGCTTTTATCTATATCATTAAAATCATAAATAGACTTCAATCCAGCAAACAAACAGAAGGTGCTAAAAAGAAGAGGAATAGTATAAACGTACCCATTCCAACCTCCAGGATTCCTTCCTCCATGTCGATATTGTTTTGTGCCTCGCCCATGCTTAACCTGAATAACAAAACAAAAAGAAAATGAAGAATAATACACGAATAATCAATCATCAACTTTACCTCAATAAAAATCTAGGATAAGAATTACGGTCACAACTTGCTTACCAATCTTTTCGTACTTAGGTCAAAATGAACAATAATACACCAATAATCAATCATAAAACTATGCCTCGACAGGAAACCAGTGGCAGGGCAATGGCCAAGGAAGGGGGTTCAATTGAATCCCTTTCATTGAAAATGTGTACTGCGCATATAGAGTAAAAATGATTCTTTTTCACATATACGTGAACTTTTGAATTCCCTTGACATAAGAAAGGTAATTCAAAAGTTGCTTTAGGTTATAGGTTCAAATTTTTTAAATCCCCTTGTTAAATTTCTGGCTTCGCCATTGTAGGAAAGTAGGATAAGAATTGTGGTCACAGTTTGTTTAGCAATTTTTCCTTACCTAGGTCAATTAGACTAACTTTCTGAGTTAAATCGGGATTAGATCACCTGACCTTTTTAAATTTCAATAAATCGGGATTAGATCACCTGACCTTTTTAAATTTCAAATATTCAGAAACTACATAAAAAAAATACTATAAGTCGCAATTCTCCTCATATCAAAACGAGCAAAAAAGACATTCTAAAAGCTGGTCAAATATCAGTTAGTTTGAATCTCGAAAGTTAAAAAGTGCCAAAAATTTAGGACAGAGTAAATAATAATATTAGCAGTGTATATGCTGGCAATCAAGCAACCAACTAGTCCTTAATCTTAAACCTGGATAAATGTTATAATGCCACGACTGATACGGATATGCCTATAAATAGAACAATTACTTCACACCTAATCGATACAAAACATGAATTACATCTATTCAGTAACACAACAAGCATAAAAATGCCAACTTTTAATAGCAACAGTGGTACAGAGCAATCAGGTTACTTATTAATAAATTGAGAAGCAGGGGACTGAATACAGATGTGAGTATGAAACAAACCGAAGGTGTTGAAAATCGGTTGATAAATTGAACGAAGAAGAAGAATTGAAGATTCGAAAATGGATCTGTAAAAAGGAGCTTACCTTTACTTCTGAAACCCAAAACTAGGTGGACCGTAGAGAGAGAATAAAAATAAGGAATCAAACGTGATGCCGCGCAGGAAGAGAGAGAAAGAGGGGATTGAGTTGTCACGGGAGAAAACTAAATGAAATGGGAAAACCTCAAATTAATCTATATATTATTTTTAATTTTCCTTCGCAGACAAAAAAAAACGTTACACCTGTAATTAGTTGTTACTACTCCTTTGGATTTAAAAGCGTAAATCCTGTTTTAAGTCGGATTTGGCCGTAGTACCATCTATATAAACCCACCGTACCAATATAAATTTCCCTCACAGATTTGCTGCCTGCAATTTCGAGTTCTAACTTCTTCTCTCATATCACTTTATCTTTCTTAAAGATACTCTTCTTAATGGAAAAATCTGCCGATAATATTTAAACAGTTGATTCGGCAGAAATTTCTTGCTATGATCTCGCATCGGGCATACTGATTGGACTACTAGTTATAGCATTGGGTGTCAGTACTAGCTTTGTATTTATACTTTCCTAGGCCTACTAAAGAAGTCCAAGATCCTAGGGTTACAAAAGAAGTTCAAGACCCTAAATTTCGTATTATATATGTCTCTTCTTCACTTTATTCTATGTTAAGCACCCCACCACCTTCAACCTTGGACAATCCTGAGACTTTTCTCTATGAAGACTTTGATGCCAAAATTACCTATAACGATACAATTCTTTGGCAAGCTAATGTTGCTCCTATGTTTTATCAAGACGAGAAAGCTCAAAACTTCGTCGATACAGCTTTTGGTGCTTTGCCTAAGAGCTATGATCATTGGATTGTCGACACTATTATGAATAATCTTGCTTCTGGTCATTCCACAAAATTTATAATAAATTTAAACGGAAAAGTTCAAATGAGCCACCATGAGGCACAACACTCTTTACATTGTAAAAAACTACAAGTCATTTGTGAAAGTTTGGAAGTTGAGTTCGAGCCAGGTAGCAATGTTGGAATGCTAATAATGACTTCAGATGCATGTGAAGTACTTTTGCAGAAATCAAGTTGTTGACCAAAGAAAGTATTAGACCTACGAAGACATAGGTCGTAAAGTGATAGAACTAGTGTTTTAGATTATTTTTTTAGTTAAAGATAATTTTTATCTATTTGTGTAGTGAAATTCATTAAGATATGAATGTATTTTTTTGTTTTCCAATTCTTATCTGCATCTTTTGCTAAGTTTTGCAAAATTCTGACTACATAAAGCTATTCACACTCACACACTTATGTAACTCGCATGCCTTGCCCCACATTTTAACAATTCTGATTCACTTTTATTAATTTAATAATTGAGATCACAGATTTTATTAAATGTATGATATAAAATTTTAATAGTGTACAAAATGAATGTAAAACCAAGAGCATAATGTCCCCACGGGCAATAATATTCTCCTCTTTTAACTTTCTTTATTGCCTTTCTTCAAATCTTAACATCCTTATAAAACAAGAAACAAAAATTAGTGTTATAACATAATATTTACACCTATACCCAAATGAACCTTTATTTAAGCAAAATTTTTGTATAGAAGAACAAGTTTCAAATTGATAAGTTGTGATTTGTTTGTTTCCGAATGCTATAAAAAAAAAAAAAAAAATTACAAGCTTTTATTGTGTCCACTAACAGTGTAAAGACTTCTTAAATTATTTGTGCAAACCGATTATAACAAGTTATTACTTTATTTTTCAGATTATCACATTAGACTTGATATGAAAAATTACTTGTTATTATAGGTCAACGTATCTAAAACAACAATAATGCCCCAGTCCCAAATAAATTGAAATAAGTTATCACTAACCATATTATTCCATTTAATGTTATCTCAAGCCAATATTGATAAAATAAAAATAATAATAAATATAAAGATTAAAATTTAGTAGAAGTTCTTTATATTTTATACTAACGTATAAAATTATTTACTATTTCAACCATATAATTCTAATTTATGTGTAATATTTTCCTCTATCATACCATTCTCTTGGAACAATAAGTCTAAGAATCTTTTTTGTATTTTTGTAGCAAATTTATGAAAATACATATATTTTCTTGTGTTCCAATTCTTATCTGCTTCTTTTGCTACAGTGTGCAAAATTCTAACTACACTCACATATTTATGAAACTGTTTGACCAAAAAGTATAACTTTCGGTTAAACTATTGTATTTATATAATGAAGGGTTAAACCTAGTTAATGATAATATCTCTAAATGCGGATCTTGAAAGTGTGGATAATGTGAGACATATTTAGTGGGAGATTTACAATAACAAGCATTAAATATTTCAAAAAGTATGAGCAATAATGGAGAAGTAACTAGCAATAAATGACATTTAAGTAAATAGGGGGAATGATTCACTCAATGAAGAATGAACTAGATGATTATTCTCTTGACAATGATGAGTGACAGATAAATCTTAGAATGTTCGAACTATTCTCGGATCGAAAAGTATGGAATAATGCCAATAAGAATCTTGATGAAAAGGTAATGTTTGTATCTTTTCTAGAGAGAGAACCTTTTTTTCGAAATCTGTTCTTATCACCTGAATATTACATATCCCTTTTCCTTATCTTTTGTCCTCCTTATATGGGACATATCCCTAGTAAACCCTAATAGTACATGTGTAGAGAATATTCTTCAGAATATTCCCTCTATTATTCTATTCTAAAAACTAGCCGTTACAACTCTTTCCGTGGATCTCGTACTCGACCATTGTAAGCGTCCCAACCCGAGCTTCGCCATTTCCTGATCGACCTCAACTGATTCTTCCCTCAATACTTCCTTGCCATAAATATTTCGTGGTAGATTTCGACCTATACAGTTAGTCCCTCCGCTTATTGAGGTCGTCCTCAGACGACCTCGATGAGCGGACTTTGTCGGCTATGGTCGAGGAGAGTGGGCGAGTGGGTCGAGTAGTTAAGTTTGGGAAGAGCTGGCAACGTGGCCTTTCATGAGCTGCAACTTTTGGGGGTTACATCGTTTCTGCACTAGAATGACGCCATGACATCATGCGTCATATGGCGCGCTTTTTTGATGCTTTGCGTCGTTTCCCGTGCGACTGTTAGTTAGGGCTGCCGTTTCGATTCCGGTGCTGGGTAATGATGGCGTAATTTCTTGTTTTTTATGCCTGAATTCTTATAAATAGAGGTGTGATTAAATTCAGTTGTTCTTTACGTGTTTTTCTCATCAAAACTTTGCGTCTTCTTCTCCTACTTCCATTGTTGTGTGTCTTCTCTCCTGGTCTTAGTGATTCTTGCTGCTTTTAATCCTTTTTTTACTTGAATATCCTTTCTCTTATCAAAATTATGGCTAACGTACCCTCTAGTTCCGGTGTGGGAACTAACCCCATCCCTTTGGCGGTGCTTATGCCTCCTCACACTGATGGCGTCTCTGTCGCCATTGAAGATGAGAACTTTCCTACGGTGTAGAAAATAATTCCTCGTGGCGAGAAAGTTAGGTCTGACTTTTCGAAGGCGCCTGAGGACGAGCCTGAGGTTTTTGAGTCGGCGATGAGAGAGGCCGATCTAGCAGCGCTTAGGGCAAAATTCAACATTCCTGCCGCATTGATTTGGTCCCAGCAGAGCATGATGTGGCACAAGTCCACTGCCCTAGATATTGCACATTTTACGCATATCACTTCCAGGTCGGCTACGGTCTTCCTCTTCCCTCATTGGCGGAGGAATTCTGTCGCTATTATGGCGTGTGCCCGGCTCAACTCGCCCCCTATATCTATAAGCTCATCAAGATGCTTACTAAATTTTCAGAGTTGGCTGGGGTCGAGATCACACTCCGACATTTGATGCATCTCTTCGCCCCTAGTTTCTATAAGGGTACAATGATGAACCTTTCCCATCGAGGAGGCAAATGCCTGGTGGTGACGATGGATGACAAGACAAACCGTTAGTTCTAGCACAACTTCTTCTTTGTTAGAACCGAAGACGTGGTGGCCAACACAGACGGCTTCCCCGAGACTTGGAATGACACTCGTAAGTGTCTCTCTTCTTTTTCTTTTTTTTGTTAAAACATTTGATCTATCCATTTTAGTTGTAGGCTCTGAAATTTTTTTCCTTCTTCGTGTAGCCAAGACTACGCCCCCTCCTTTGGTCGGGGATATTTCTGACTGGGTTGGCCGAGTTCTATCTTACACTGTGGGAATTCGCGAGTGGCCGGACTTTTTTAAGAAGTTCGGGCCTGCTCCTTCCTTGGCCGGTGAGTTTGTTTATATATATATTTTTGCTGTTTCAGCCTCATGGTCGCCTACTTATTGTAGTTTGCTCTTGGTGGTGTTGAATACCTTATTTTGATTTTTATTTTCCAGCCCGAGGATCTTCGAGGAGGTTGAGGGCTCCCCTTCCTGAATTTTGTAAGAGGAAGGTTGCCTCTTCTTCAACGTCTATTCCCGCTGTGACCACGACTAGAACTGCTCGATCATCTACTTTTGTTCCTTCCTCAACCACGGCTAGATCTGCTCGGTCGTCGGCCCCCGTCTGCAGCTGCCTCAGCATCAATTTTGTCTCCACTTGCAGATATTTCGACAGCGGAGCTTCAGGCTTCCTCCTTGCACCCCCTTGTGGACGAGGAGGGGGAGTCGTCACCGAGCGATGGTAACTTGGTTCCCCGTAAGAGAAGATCGATGGACGTTGGTGATAGGGTCGCCCGGACCATGGATTCAGTAATGGATGATTTGGTCATCCGTGAGACGGCGCCCATAATACTTGAGGACAACGTTGAACTGGCATCTGATATCCCGATGTCGGCAGAGGCCGTTGAGGGCATACCTCTTCCTTTTGCAGTGGTAAGAGCCGAAAGGCCGGCCGCTGTGGTTTCTGATAATTTGCGACAGGAGGGGCCGTCGACTTCGCAGCCAGCTAATGATGCTTCTTTGCCGGCCGATGGGAGAGGCAAAGGCGTTGCCGAGGAAGGATATGAGATGGGTTCTGATCTCGATGCTGACGAGATGAGGATGGACTATTGTGATTCCCATGGACCGGGATCTATTAAAAGATACGGAGAATGTGGTTCCCGCCCTCGGTCCCCTTTGCTCTGATGTGGAGGGTCGAACTCTCTAAGAGCTGAATGATGCTACCTTATCGAGGAGCATAGCCGGCCTCGCTCTCAGGGTAAGTTTTCGACGCTTCTTTATTCATGTTCGTTATGATCGATGTTTAGGCTCTGTTCTTACTGTCTCTTTTCTTTTTCTTTCTTTTTCAGACCGTGATCTTGGAGATCGAAAGTGCCCGAAGAGAAGAGCGGCGTAAGGCTATTTTTATGAAGTTGTGGCGAAAATACTGCGAGTACCGTGGCAAGCACCGGGAAATTTGTAGGCGATTTGGTGAGAGCGGTAATTTCCAGGCTCTTCGAGATGGACTGAAGGAGAAAGATGACGAGCTAGTGAGGGTCATCAAAAAGAGCAGCGTCCTTGAGGGGACGCTGAGGAATAAAGAGGAAGAGCTCGAGGTTAGCAGGGGGGTCGAAGCCCAGTGGGGCGACCTGCAAGCCCAGGTGGTTTCTCTACGCGCCCAACTTGAGAAGTGACAATTCAAAGCGGATGCTCTAAGCGGCAAGATCGCCGAGAAGGCAGAGGACCTTGAGAAAGCAGAGTTTGCTCGGTCAAAGGCTTTGAGGAAGGCAAAAGCTTTGGAGGTAGTGATCTGTATTCTTCGCTCTGAGCGAGAAAGTGACTTGGAGATGGCAAGGCTTAAAGAAGAGCGGCTTGATTAGAGGATCGGTGAGTTGGAGAAAGACAACTCCCTCTTTCAGGACCAGGTCGCCGCCTTAGAGGCCGAGAAGGCTCAAATGCTTGCGCATCCATCATCTTTTCATACTTCGGATTTCCCAAACGTTCCCCGAGGCCTGTACGAGGAATGGATTCACACTGAGGCCCAGTTGGACGTATTCCGAGATCTGCATGCGGTGGGATCTATTCCTGGGGATGCCCTTGAATATGCTCGTGTTAAGGCTCGTGAAGCTCGAATCGCTTGCGGGTATGACCCTGCTACGCCGGAGGCCAGTGACGATGAGAGGGACGCGGATGTGGATCAGATTGAAAAGAACACCTAGTACGAGGATGTATACCCTGAGGGCGGTGGTGATGGTGAGGGGGCAGATGGGGACGATCCAAATAGTCAAGCCGACGGCACTGATGGTCCTGGTGGCGAACAATAGTCTTTCTTTTCCCTTCATTTATTTTGCTGCAAACTTGTGCGTTTTTGTAGGCGTCTTTACAGGCCTTTGTAAAAATATTCTAAGTATGAAATGTCGACTTTGTTATTTGTACCTGATTCTTTTTTCTTTGGTTCACGCTTGTATGCTTTTTGATTTTCTTAGCCGTAATCACTTAGCTCGGATAAGGTAGAACACATCCTAAGTTTAATTATGGCCGAGGATCATCAGGTGTTATTTCGAACGAGGTCGAATATGACCTATGTTTGGTTATGGCTGAGGGCCAGTTAGGTGTTAACTCGAAAGAAGTCGAATATAACCTATGTTTAGTTATGGTCGAGGGCCATTTAGGTGTTAATTCGAATAAGGTCAAATGTAACCAATGTTTAGTTATGGCCGAGGACCAGTTAGGTGTTAATTCGAAGGTCGAATGTAACCTATGTTTAGTTATGGCCGAGGGATAGTTAGGTGTTAATTCGAACAAGGTCGAATATAACCTATGTTTAGTTATGGCCGAGGGCCAGTTAGGTGTTAATTCGAACGAGATCGAATGTAACCTATGTTTAGTTATGGCCGAGGGCCAGTTAGGTATTAATTCGAATGAGGTCGAATGTAACTTATGTTTAGAAAAGATAAGCCTCTAGGTGCAGCATTTGTCGACGTTTTGAACTTTAAGGCAATCTTGCCTTGGTTGTATATTCGGAGAAATAGAAATAAATTTCATGCATTTGTGCTTTATTTGTATACTTGGAGAAATTTACATCTTTTTTCGGGCATTGGCTTGCATTCCAGTCCCAGTCTATCTAGTCCCTTCATCGGTTGACCTGGAGAAGTCTTGAGAGGTCGAGTAATGAACTACTCGTCCCATACCTCCATCTGTGCGCACTTTGACATGAAGTGTCCCCTTCGTCGCCTCGTTAAAAACCTCCTTGAGAAAACCCAATTGGGACAAAACTCAAGTGAGGAAAAAAAGAGTACGACTTGGGGGACGCTTTATCTCTTAAAAGTTGAAGTACTTGAGGTAGTTAATATTCCAGTTGTTCGGTAGTAGCTTTCCTTCCATTGTTTCTAGTTGGAACGACCCTTTGTTTGCAGTTGCCGTGATTTGTTACGGGCCGTCCAATTTGTTCCAAGTTTACCTTCCCGTGGATCTTTGTTTGCTTGTGTTTTAGCTTTAAGCACATAGTCCCCGACTTTAAGTGGCCTGACCTTTGCCTTTTTGTTATAATAGCGTTCTGCTTGTTCTTTTTGGGCGATCATCCTTACGTTGGCCATATCTCTTCGTTCTTCAACTTCACCGAGCTCCTGCCTTCTGCTTTCATCGTTCCTTGGTCCGCTCTCGTGGGAGTATCTTAGGCTGGGCTCCCCGACTTCGACCGGTATTACTACATCAGTACCATAGACTAATGAGTAAGGCGTCTCTCCTATTCTCGTCTTCAGCATTGTTCGGTAGGCCCAGAGTACTTCTGGCAATATTTCCGAACACAGCCCTTTGGCGTCTTCAAGTTTTTTCTTCATGATGTTTAGTATCGACTTATTGGAGGACTCAGCTAGTCCGTTGCTCGAGGGATGATATGGCATTGAGAGTATTCTTTTGATATGCCATTTTTCTTAAAAAATTCAGCGACTTTCTCTCCTGTAAATTAGGGTCCGTTGTCGCAGCTGATCTCTTTGGGGGGCCGAATCGGCATACGATGTTTTTCCATGTGAAGGTGATCACTTCCTGTTCACGTATTTGGGCGAAAGCTCCTACTTCTACCAATTTAGAGAAATAGTCAGTCAAAACCAAAAGGAATCATACGTTACCTCGTCCTGCCAGAAGGGGGCCTACGATGTCCATTCCCCGTTTGATGAACGGCCAGGGGGAAGTGACTGAGTGGAGGTGTTCGCCTGCTTGGTGAATCACTGGGGCATACTTTTGGCATTGCTCGCATTTTTTCACGAAGTCTGCGGCCTCTTTTTTCATGGTGGGCCAGTAATATCCTGCCCATATAAGGCATCTAGCCAAAGCCCGATTGTCGGAACGAGCTCTGTAATGGCCTTCGTGGGCTTCTTCAATAACGCGCCGCATCTGATTTGGGCTCAAGCATTTTGCTAAAGGGCCGTCGTACATTCTCTTATACAGGTAGTTGTGGATGATACTATACCTGGCTGCTTGCATTCTCAGGTTTTTGGCCTCTTTTTTATCACTAGGGAGTATGCCGTCCTGCAAATATGTGACAATACGGTTGCGCCAGTCCCAAGTCAGGTTTATAGTTCTTACCTCGATTAGGTCTATCGATGAGTTAAGAAGGTGGACTACACTTCTATCTCCGGTTGCAATGTTTTTGGTGGCTACGGCTAATTTAGCGAGGCTGTCCGCCTCGGTATTCTGTGCTCGGGGGATTTGATCGAGTTGGCATTGATCGAACTCGGGCAGCAGCTTGCAGATTTCGATTTGGTACTTTTGCAACCTTTGTTCCTTGATTTGGAAAGTTCCTGTGACTTGGTTGACAACGAGTTGAGAATCACACCGTAGTCTTAGCCGTTTCGCCCCGTATTTGAGTGCTAGTCTCAACCCTGCAATTACAGCTTCATACTCGACCTCATTGTTAGTCATGTCGGGGCACCTTATAGACTGGTGAATCACTTCGGCGGTTGGGACTTCGAGTACATGTTCCAATTCGGACCCTGACGCGTTGGACGCGCCGTCAGACAGGACCCTGAAGTCTTGTGTTTGAGGAGAAGCGTGGACGATTTCTTTTTTGACTTTGGGCATTATTTTTGCGCTGAAGTCGGCGACGAAGTCTGCAAGGACTTGTGACTTTGTCGCTGATCGCGGCTGATATGCGATATCGTGCTTGCTTAGTTCGATGGCCCATTTGGCCAACCTGTCCGATAGCTCGAGTTTATACAAAATGCTTCTTGGGGGAAATTCGAAACGACCGAGATGGGATGGCATTAGAAATATGGTCTAAGCTTTTTGTGAAGCTACAACTAAGGCTAGAGCCAGTTTTTCGAGGTGAGGGTATCTCGTTTGGGCATCGACTAGTGTTTTGCTAATGTAATATATGGGAGACTGCGTACCTTTGTTTTCTCGGACCAGGACTGCGCTTACAGCTACTTCGGATACGGCGAGGTAGACGAGGAGACGTTCCCCAACTCTGGGTTTGAAAGCAATGGTGGTGATGAAAAATATGCTTTTAATTCCTTTAGGGCTTAGATGCATTCAGAAGTCCATTGGAGGCCGTTATCCTTCTTGAGTACACCGAAGAATCTGTGACACTTATCCGATGATCGCGAAATGAATCTTGAAAGGGCGGCGACGTGGCCAGTTAACTTCTGAACCTATTTTTTGGTGGTTAGGTGTTCTGGTATTCCTTCGATGGCTCTAATTTGATCAGGGTTGACCTCGATCCCTCGCTGCGACACCAGGAAACCTAGGAATTTTCCTGAGGCCATGTCGAATACACACTTTTCGGGATTCAGTTTCATTTCGTACCGTCTGAGTATGTCGAAGGTTTCTCTTAGGTGATCAATGTGATCCTCGTTCCTTTTGGGCTTGACCAGTATGTCGTCTATATAGACTTCCATCGTTTTGTCGAGTTGGTCTTTGAACATCCTCGTCACTAACCTTTGGTAAGTTGCCCCTGCGTTTTTCAATCCGAAGGGCATGACCCTGTAGCAGTACGTCCACCGGTAGGTGATGAAAGTGGTTTTCTCCTGATCCTCTTCTTCCATGAGGATTTGATTATAGCCCGAGTAGGCGTCCAAGAAGCTCAGTAGTTCATGCCCAGTCGTTGCGTCGATGAGTTGGTCGATATGGGGTAACGGAAATGAATCTTTGGGGCATGCTTTGTTCAAATCTGTAAAGTCTGCGCACATACTCCATTTCCCATTCTTCTTTTTTACCATGACCACGTTGGTGACCCATTGGGGGTATTTCGACTCCCTGGCGGAGCCGTTTTCCAATAGTTTTTCCATCTCTTCACGTACCGCATCATTAATTGCAGTGTTGAACTTACGCTTAACCTGCCTCACCGAGGGATGGAATGGATCGACGTTCAGCTTGTGCATGGCGATTTCCTTTGAGTTACCTGGCATATCTGCATGGCTAAAAGCAAACAAGTCCGCGTCAGCAGTTAAGAATTGACGAAATTTACCTTGTTCCTAAAGCTTGCAGCCGATGTAAGCTTTCTTACTGTGGTCGTTGTTGTCTAATTGAACGGGGGTCGAGGTCTTTTATGATCGATCCCGCGGCTTCGACCGTATCGAGGTATTTGATGACGTCTTCGCTATCATCGTGCATCGACCTCGACCATGTTGATTGCTATCCCGGGATGTGCGTTATTCCCCTAGTATACTGAATATTCCCCATGAAGTTGGGAATTTGATGACTTGGTACAAGCTGGAGGGGAGGGCTCTCATGGTGTATATCTATGGTCGCCCTATTATGGCGTTGTATGTTGTATCTTTGTCCATGATATGGAAAGTGGTTCCCAGAGTGGCGCCACCGGCCAGGATAGGGAGTGTGATCTCACCGGATGTTCACTCAACTTCATTGTTAAAATCTATTAGTGTGATCTCACGCGACACTATCTTATCCTCGAGTTTTATTTGTGCAAGTACTCAAGGGTGTATAATGCACGTGCTGCTCCCATCGTCTACCATAATGTGTCTCACATCGGTATCTAAAATTCGTAAAGTGATAACAAGGGCATCATAGTGACGGAAAACCAAATTGTTGGTATCTGACTTATGGAAGATGATACTTTCTTCGAGTTCATCATACCGTTCGTGGGTGATTGACCTTTTGAGCTTGTGGGTTGTGGTGAACTTCACACTGTTGACGGAAGCATCGTCACTGCCGCCGATGATCATGTGGATGGTGCGGGTCGGCGAAGGCTGTTTCGGCGGTCCTTGATGTTGTTCACGACCTCTAGCAAAGTTGACCCTTCCCCGGTCGCTCAACAACTCTTTGAGGTGTCCCTGTCGTAGCATGTTTA
The DNA here is from genome assembly GCA_002018475.1 of Nicotiana obtusifolia. Lineage (NCBI taxonomy): Eukaryota > Viridiplantae > Streptophyta > Magnoliopsida > Solanales > Solanaceae > Nicotiana > Nicotiana obtusifolia. The sequence goes on from MCJB01015009.1 coordinate 58,662, forward strand.
CGACCTCCTGTCTTAAGGCGATGCAATCCTCGGTTTTGTGCCCGCGCTCTTGGTGGAACTCGCATAGGGCGTCCGACTTTCTGGTACTTGGGTCCGACCTCATCTTTTGCGGCCACTTCACCTTTGGTATGAGCTTCTCCAAGGCATAGACTATTTCTGTAGGTGACACACAAAAATTGTGAGCGGATAATAAAGGGGGAATACGTATTTCGTTCTGGTGAGTCCTTATTCTTGATCGGGGTGGGCCCTCTTCATGCCGGGGGGAGGATGCAATGGCGGTCTGACATATGGTAGATGTCGTTCCCTATTGGATCGCGGAGCTGTGAGGTCCCTTATGATATTATTTTTTTGATCTTTTCTGGATTCGGCTTGTACCGAGGTCAGTCAATGAGTCAGCCCGTTGAGGTCATCCTTGTCTGCTGGACCTCGGCACAATATGCATTGTGTATTTCATACCAAGTAGTTGGGGGGTACTTCATAAGCTGACTTAATAACTTTCTTGTTGCCCTTGAACCATTTCTGCTCAGCCCGTTCTGAAAAGCTACGACCGCCATCCCTTCCGATACATTCGACAAGGTCATTCTTATTCAATTGAACTGGGCGAGGAAGTCCCTCAATCCCTCTCCCGGAGATTGTTTAATAGCAAATATGTCGTTTACTCTCGCCTCAGCCTTCTTGGCCCCAGCATGGGCCGTTACGAACTTGTCTTCCATTTCTTCGAAGGTTTCATTGGAACGCTCAGGCAGTTGTGAATACTATGTTAACGCTCCTCCCGTGAGGGTCTCGCTGAATTCTTTTAACAAAATGGAGGATACCCTTGGCGAGATCATTGCCTTTTACGGCAGTGACGTAGTGAGTCACATGGTCTTCGGGGTCGGTTGTGCCATCGTATATTTTCAGATAGGGCGGCATTTTAAAGGTCTTTTGTATGGCATGTGGGGTGGCATCATCATTATACGGCTGCTCGACGAACCGACCAGCATCTCTCTTCGGCAAGAGCTTAGGGGCGCCCGGTATCTTATCGACCCTTTCTTGGTGTTCTGTCATTTGGTCCCGGAGTGCTTGTTCTCATTCTCCATTTTCTCCATCCTTTTCAGTAAGGCTGCGAGAGTGTCGTCACCTGCACTATTGGTGATATTATGAGTAATACATGTCGTTGGAGGAGGAGGAAGTTGATCATACTGCTCGTCCGCTGTTGGTATAGCAAGTCTTCGCATATTCTGTAGCCGTGTCCCGAATGGGCTTATAGAGGATGTTGATTAGCGTGTCAGTTAGCCAAGCCTCAAGGAGCTTTTTTACTGCTGGTGGCATCTCCTCCGCCATGGATGTGGAGGCTCCCTTACCAAGAGACTTTGTGATGCTACAGTGAGGAGGGGGTGACCCACCTCGCTTGGGGGAGGCATTGGGCGTTGCGTCCTCGTCAACTACTTCAGAGCTCTCATTGATGATATTCATGAGATTGGTTGGGAGGTTACTCATTATTCTCGTTCTTTCTTCTATGTTACCTGCCATATTAGATCAGTGCATACAAAGAAAGGGGATCTTGTTCTTGCTTTCTCCCTTCTTTTTTTACGTTAGTGATCCGTGTTAGCTATAGATCTAGAGGAAACTAAGAATTTAACTAGGGAATCCCCACAGACGGCGCCAAATTGTTTGACCAAAAAGTATAACTTTCGGTTAAACTATTGTATTTATATAATGAAGGGTTAAACCTAGTTAATGATAATATCTCTAAATGCGGATCTTGAAAGTGTGGATAATGTGGGTCAAATTTAGTGGGAGATTGACAATAACAAGTATTCCAAAAAGTATGAGCAATAATGGAGAAGTAACTAGCAATAAATAGCAATAAATGACATTTAAGTAAATAGGAGGAGTGATTCACCCAATGAAGAATGAGTTAGATGATTATTCCTCCTGACAATGATGAGTGACAAATAAATCTAGAATGTTCGAACTATTCTGTTCTATGAACACCCCACCACTGAATGATTCACTTTCAAGTTCTCGCCTCCGACCCGGGAGAACACAGGGTCAAGCCAAGCCCTGACCCGCCTAAATGGAATTCATATCTCCTTCGTCTGGTCGAGAAGGGAGGGGAACTGGACTCTGCCTCTTCTATTACATTTACATTACATTACGGAGAAGTCCATTCTCGTCATGATCGATCCACGTCCTAGCGTAGTGCCCGGCTTGCTTAGCAACCAAAGCTAGCTTACTAAGGTAGATGGAAAAGTATAGAATAATGCCAATAAGAATCTTGATGAAAAGGTAATGTTTGTATCTTTTCTAGCGAGAGAGAACCTTATTTCTGAAATCTGTTTTTATCACCTGAATATTACATATCCCTTTTCTTTATCTTTTGTCCTCCTTATATGGGATATATCCCTAGTAAACCCTAATAGTACATGTGTAGAGAATATTCTTCAGAATGTTCCCTCTATTATTCTATTCTAAAAACTAGTCGTTACAACTTTTCTCGCGGATCTCGTACTCGACCATTGTAAGCGTCCTGACCCCGAACTTCGCTATTTTCTGATCGACCTCGACTGATTCTTCCCTTAATATTTCCTTGCCATAAATATTCTGTGGTAGATTTCGACCTATACAGAAACTCACATGCGTTTACCCACTTAACATATTTGAGGAGTCTCTTTTTCTTTTTGATCCAATGTTTTAGATCAAATATTTCTAATACTAAATGTTTGAGATCACATAAAATTTTGACATTCTCCTCTTTTAGCTTTCCTTTTTGGTCCTTATTCAAATTCCTTAATCTGTAAATCAATAAACAAATGATTTCTTAAGGTATGTGAGATATGTTGCACATTTTCTTGTCTGCATGTAGGAAATTGCTGTTCTCGTCTTATGCCTGAACTTTTTCAATAACTATTCTTTAGGATACGCGTGTTGCACGTGTACTCTATCTTAATAAATAAATAATTTTAAAAATCACATTAATATTATATGAACAAATAGTACTTGAACAATAAAATAGTTGAAAAAAAAAGAGTAAGTTCCTAGAAAATAATTATTTTTGACCTATATAGCTAATTTAACAAAGAAAGAAATGGTGACACAAAAGTCCTTAATCATCTAGGTCAACATATTCAACTAAAAGTTTATTCCATCGTTATACTTTCATTAGTATTTCACCGGTTTTTATGCTTCTTTTTTAGTTTTAGTAAGAATACATAAAAACCTCGAAGATTTAAGAGTTTTTTCTGATTTTTTTTTGAGAAATATATGTTCTTAAATTCACTCTATGAACACAATCAAGGTCAACTAAGTGACCAAAATCTTATTTTCATCGAAAGGAAAACATAAATTCTTCTGTTTCTTTAATCAATAGAAATACTATGAGAAGTGTAAAACAAGTAAAAAAATATAAATAAATTTTGAGAGCTGGGGCAAACAAGCCCAACGACTTCATTAAGGTGCAGATTAGCAGATGTATTTTAGATCCTTATCAATTATTACTGAATTTATGTTCTATGACTGTAAATTTTTTGTGGCATTTTTATTCCTAGCATCTACCAATAATGAGGCCAATTACATCTCTTTCCTATTCTTCAGCCATCAACTGGTACTAAATTTATTATATATTTATCTAAGAAGTTTAATTGTTCTATTTTTAAATATTTGAGGCTCAATTATTCTAATTTCATGTAATTGCTTTCTATTACTCATAAAATAGCAAATTACATGTCTACGGAAAATAAACATGCTAATTTGTAATATTTTTCCGTATGAAATTTGATTGCGCAATTCTAAAATCTTTAAGGTTCGTTGGTTTCTAACTTCATATAGTTACTTTTTTTTACACATAATTTCTTCATAAAACAGCAAATTACATGTTCACGAAAAATAAATATTTTAACTTTTAAATTACATACTTGAATTGATAGCTATGTACCAAAATTACAAGAACTTTTGTTACTACAAAACTGAAAAACATATATTATTACAGAACTTTAAAATAATCTAAAAGTCAGAAAATTTACCTCAAAATAAAAGTAATTTTATCAAGAATTTTTGATAAAGAATATGAAATATTGGCTTCTGTTATAGAAGTGCTCAGTTCCTCTTTTTGTAAATGACTTTAGTTTCAAAATTCTAATTTAACAAGTATAAAACAATATAGGTTGATGAAAGCATTGTCCAACCATAACACTAAAAGAGAGTGTTTACTTATGTAGAATAAAATTGGGTATTAATCAACTTTTTTTTACACTCTTGGAATATTAAAGAATGAGTTTCCTACTCACTATATTTAGTCCTATAACCTATACAAATTTACCTTTTAATATGTATATTAAATAATGAGTTTCTACTTATTGTCTTATTCTCTTTCCTTTATCACATACCATAAATTCGATCATATTAATAGGAATATTAAATAATGAGTTTCTTCTTATTGTTTTATTCTTTCTAACTTTTTACCAAGAAACCTTTTACTTTTCCCGCAAGCTATAGGATGGAAAGACCGTTTTTTTACGTTCTGTCATTAGGGACATTAATTGAGAAAGAGTTTCCTTTTTATTTTACGGCAACTTTTTTTTAAGAAAATAAATACCTTATTTGTATTTACAATCTTATCCAACATAAAATACACTTAAAGAGGGTAAAAAAAGACGAAGGATATTTCACTAAGGGCCTTCGTACTTTTAATATAATATAAATATAGATATTTATTCCAAGTACACATACCTCCGTTTTATCAGAAACAGTAAAATGCAATTCCAAATGTCAATTTTTATTTTTGTTTTAACTGGTTTATTACCCACACATTCAGTACGAAATTTGCTCGTATTAGAAGTACAAACCCCTTACTTTTACCTTTTAAAATATTGTCATTAAATTTTACCTTCAAATCAACAAATATTTAGGACTTCCAAATTAAATAAAATTATGAGTATTAAATATTTTCATATTTAAACAATATAAGAACTCCTTATATTTAGAAATTTAAAATTGAGTAAGATTTTACTTCTATAACTTTTTTTTCTATTTATATAGTCATGTAAATTAAACTATGTTATAAGTTAAACTTTTAAGTTAATTATTTAAAAATATGTAATATTAAGCAGGTTATATTAAAAGTTAAATTAGATATTAAATTTCTTTCTGAACGATACTTCTCAGTTCAGCTAATATTTAAGCATGTCAAAAGTTATTTTTGGTTTTTTGTTTGACGTGATTATTTTCTTATCATATACTCCTCAAGTAATATTTTTATTATTACTTAGATAAGCTTAAAGTTCCCATCAATTGTTTTATTGGAATTTGTATTAGGTGGTGGCTCATTATTATTTTTTTCCTTCACCTTTCAGTTGTTTAATTTATTGACGACTAGAAGTAAAATCATAAATACCCCTGAATTAAGACCATATTTTTTACTATATATTTTATCTTTGCACGAAATTTATTATCCCTTAAACTTTTTTAATACAGAATAAATACCTCCTAAGATGCTGAGGTGGCACGGAGAGTGTGCTCCCTCTCTTTCAGGCATATGTGAGACACAAAAAATGAATTAAAAACTGATTAATTTTTACACGTGCCATTGTTTAATTAGACACTTTAGATTAAATTATATTTAATTAATTATAATTATAACTTAAACTTTTTTACTTTTTTCTTTCTTTTTTAATTTTTTTGTTAACGCCTAAGAAGGCACGATCAACCAAGTGCTCGGAAAAACTCCAAATAAGAAAAATAAAAGTTAATGTCAGATTGATAAGAAGAATAAAAAATTTTAATTTCAGAATCTTGATTTGTTGATAAACCCTTGAAATATTATTTTCAATTTCTGTGGTGAGCCTCAAAAACAAGGAGGCTATAGTAAAATTTCCATTGTTAGGTCTTTGGCGGCTAAGAAATAAAAAAAAACACGAGAAAGAAAAGAAAAAGAAAAAGAAGGGGCAGCAACCATGGCATACATCGTCGACATGGGGAATTAATGAAAAAGAAAAAAAAAAAAAAAGAAGAGAAATTTACGTAATAGAACACGAAAGAAAGAAAAGGAGCAGCAGCCATGGTTGGTTTGGGATGAATGGCAGGGCGTGTATATCACTGCCTAGCAAAAAGTTTGATTGTCCAGTTTCAAGGTGGTGCTTACTTTATTTTTAAAAAGTTTAAGGGTAATAGAATCCCGCAAAGATAGGATGTGTAGTTGAAAATCTGGCCTTAGTTCAAGGATCAGAATTAGTGATTTATAGCCTCTAAATTGTCAATTATCCATTATCACACCTCCTTTTTCCCGAGGGATAGTTTTTTCAATTAAAGTGATATTTTCGAAATAAGATTATTTATTTAATTAGAGTTGCCATTTGGAATAATTACTATGGTGTCCCGAGTCACCAGTTTATTTTAAAATCCCAAATCGAGAAAATTGACTCTATTTATGGTCCGCGAACACAGAAGACCGGGCAAGGAATTCGGTTAACTCGGAAGAAGGTGTGAGGCACTCTAGAGTTCCGTTATTTTAACACGGTCGCTTAACAATTAATACTTAGCTTAATTATCTGAATTATTACATGTTTAAAACCTTTGATGCGTTACCGCTTCTATACCGCTATTAATGATTTTTAAACAATTATGGAGTTGATTTAAACAAGTCACGATATCGCACACTTCTTGTTTTTGTACACAAAGCAAATCACGCCACGTGAAAGGTATCCGTGATTCACAACATGTTTATTTTAATTATTTGACGTTGTGGCCAAGTCGCGTGAAACGCGCTTGGGATTTACGTATCATGACTATGCCACAAGAACCGTACCCATAGTCACGATGATTTATTATTAATCACGCCTAAAGCAAACTACGATGTTCATGAGTTATTTTCCTAAATTACTTTGAGATTTGTTGTGAGGTTATTGATTATGGAATTCATTATAGCAAAAAAAATGAGGCAAATTAATTATGAAAAGTTGGGCTGGCTTGTGGCCTTATTGATCTTTGGGCCAGCTAGAGCTCTTATTTGTGCTAGACTTAAACATTTGGCCTATATTAGAACTCTTATTCAACTTCACGTGATCTGTTACTTCTTAGCTAATGGTCCATTTAATTGAAACAAATATTCTTTCATCAACAACCAATCCCAATTCCCAAATTCAATTGTCCTTTGCACAAAATTTTGAATTTCACATAACAACAAAATCTTATTACCGCTCAAGATTAACACTATTAGTAGAATGAAGAAGAGTAAAACTAATCAAAACCAACAAATCAGAACTAAAATTAAGACAAAATTAAACATGATAATTGCCACTATTGAAACATATTGACACGCATAAACAGTAAAGTAAACACAGTAAAAAATTATCAAAATTTAAAAAAAAAATTCACTTCATTCAAGCATGTAAGGCATCGAAAGTGCATCGCATCAATTATGAACCGCTTAAGAGAAATGGACCTCAAAGTAGCTATTTCAATGATGAACCATCTCTGAATACAAGAAATTGAAAAAAAGAAAACAGCCAACAATCAGGACCTCGAAAGGAACCTCAGACTAGCGACTCCGACTGGTGACGAAAAATCCGAACGCGATTGTTCAAGCTGCATTTTTTTTTTTGGAAGAAGGGGCTGCTTTAAGGATTGTTTTCGCCGGTGTTTTAAGGTCGTTTTTCAAAACTGTTTTGGTCCGTTTTCTGTTGCGTTTTTACTGCTGGAAATTGGTGTTTTGGGTGACATTTTGCTGAGGTTTTCGGCTGGAATGTTGGTGGCATTTTGGAATTGGTTTTTCTGGGTTTTAGTGGTGGAAACAGGGGCTGTTCGGGTGAGGTTTTGGAGTGGTTTTGTGACTGATTTCGTGGGGGTTTGTAGGGTTGTTTTTTGTGATTTTTTTTTGGGGCTGTTCGGGGATGATTTGTAGCTGATTTTCGGAATAAATTGGTGCAAGAATTTGGGATATTTGGGGGTGAATTTACAGCTGCAGTTTCATTATTTTTCGGGGTTGTCTTATGGTGTTAATGATGGAGAAAGTTTCACTACTGATTTTGGCCAGCTTTTATGGTGTTTTCATAGTAGTTTTAGGCTTGGATTTTGTGTGGTTGAAAAAGAAAGAACCGCTTCTTTCTCGTTTTTTCCAGATCTCTCTATCTCTATCTTTTCTGCGGGGAAGAAAAGGATCAATATATAGTGAGTGAAAGAGTTGAGAAGTGTGACGGTGTAATGAACATTGCCAAAAAAGTGAGTGAGTGGGAGTTAGCTACTAGAGATGAAATGGAATCTTTGGCATTTGGCAATTCTTCATTGGCTCTTCTTTTTTCTTTTTAAAGATAATCTAAAATAAAAATACTACACTAATATTTTAAATTGAAAAAAATATAATAAACTACTAGAAAAGTCATAACATTACTAGTGTTACAAATTAGAGGAAAACATATTTTTTGTAAATTAAATACATCTAATATCTAAAAGTGTAATTTTTTTTACAATTTTAATTTTATTAAATAAACCTACTAAAAAGTAAAATAAAGGCTAAAATATCAAGATTATACTTAGCACATATTTACATACTAAAAAATGATTAAACAATTTAAATATAGTCAAAAATTAGGTGCTCACAGCTGCTACTCTTTGCTTGAAAACATGAAGTTTTCAGGCAAAGACAAGGTGAACGATATGACTAATTTTTTACCAAATCTTTATTCAAAATAGAGGAAAAACAAAGGAAAGGGTGCAACCGAGTCTTGGTTTTGGATAGTCTACATATCCCGGGTCATAAGGGAATCAGGTTGCGTGTAGTTCAAGGAGAACGATGGAATGATGAGTTCGAGAATTGAGTGAGGTTCCGTCGAGACTCCGGTCCGTGGTCTTGTTATGACATCAAAATCAAAAGAAACTAAACAAGCCTATTACAAGATTCCTATCTATAAGTCTTCTGAAGCTTGATCTTGAGTCTTGAATGGAGAATCATGCAGACTTTTGATTTGAATCTTGATGCTTGCTAGCTGCAGCTGCTAGTTCATTCTTCTACGGCTTCTTCTGATAAAATCGGGAAATGCAATGCTCGTGACTTCAGTCATGTCTTGAGCGGTCCACAGCTTTTCATCTACTTCTGCACTTTGGATTCACTTTTTTTCTTTGATTCTGGATTAAGACTTCTTCTTTTGGTCATCTCAAACCCTGTGCCTCGAGGTAAAACCTGCTCAGACACCAAAAAAATAAATGATAGAAATTTTTCTACCCCAGTTTTCACTAGAAAAATTTCGTGAGTTATTGTATCAAAATTCTAAACTACTTCTTTATTGAAAGCAATAAAAGGTCGGGAATGGTGTACCCTGAAAAGATCATGATGATTTTTTGTGTCTTTTTTTGGATGGTGTTCCTTTATTGTCAAAAAGATGTCTCAACTAAGGATTGATGTACCTTATGTTGGGAAAATGTGGCCAAGGAATGGTATACCCTATATTGGCAATGATATCAGGGAGTTGTGTAACCTGCATTTAAGATCAAATCAACTAGGGAGTGGATACCTTATGTTGGAAAGGAGACTAGGGAGTGAAGACCCTATGTCTAAAATAAAATCAACTAGGGAATGGGGACCCTATGTTGGAAAAGGTGACTAGGGAGTGGAGACCCTACGTCTAAAATAAAATCAAGTAAGGAGTGGAGATACTATGTTGGAAAAGGAGACTAGGGAATGGAGACCATATATCTAAAATAACATCAACAAGTAAGTGGAGATCCTATGTTGGAAAAGGAGACTAGGGAGTGGAGATACTATGTCTAAAATAACATCAACAAGGGAGGGGAGACCCTATGTTGGAAAAGGAGACTAGGTAATGGAGACCCTATGTCTAAAATAACATCAACAAGGGAGTGGAGACCATATGTTGTAAAATGCAACTAGGGAAAGATGTACCATATGCTAACATGCGACTGATTTGATTTTTTTTTTAAAGCAAAAACATCTTTTTTTTAACTAAATTGCCCCATCGCTTATTTTCTGAGGGCATGAACAATTGACCTTTTTTTCTTTTCTTTTTTTATAAATCCAAATTTTTTAAAACTTATCCTAGGAGAAAATTCATCAGACTAGCTTTTCTTATCTTAGAAGAAAGATTCATCAAACTAGGACGTATATCGTAAGAGAAAGTTCATTGTTTTTTAATTATTATCTTAGGAGAAAGATTCATTAGACTAAGATTTCTTATCCTAGGAGAAAGATTCATCAGACTAGTTTTTTTTTTGTTATCTTAGGAGAAAGATTCATCAGACTATGATCAGACTAGGTTTTCTTAACTTAGGAGAAAGGTTCATCAGACTAAGACGTTTATCTTAGGAGAAAAGTTCATCAGACTAGGTTTCTTATCTTAGGAGAAAGATTCAACAGACTAAGACTTTTTATCCTAGGAGAAAGATTCATCATATTAGGTTTTCTAATGTATTATCTTAGGAGAAAGATTCGTTAGACTAAGAATTCTATCCTAGGAGAAAATTCATCAGACTAGGTTTTCTTATCTTAGGAGAAAGATTCATCAAACTAAGACTTCTTATCCTAGGAGAAAATTCATCAGATTAGGTTTTATTTATCTTAGGAGAAAGATTCATCAGACTAAGATTTCGATCCTAGGAGAAAATTCATTAGACTAGGGATTCTTATCTTAGTAGAAAATTCACCAGACTAAGACGTTTATCCTAGGAGAAAGATTCATCGGAGTAGGTTTTTTTTTCATTATCTTAGGAGAAAGATTCCTCAGAATAAGATTTCTATCCTAGGAGGAAATTCATCAGACTAAGATTCTTTTGGGAGGAAAATCCATCAGACAAGGATGTATTACCCTAGGAGGAAAAAATGTGAAGAGCAATGACAAAATTTTATGCATTCTAACAAGAAAAATAAAGGCAAAGATTTGAGAAACTTGAGAAACTTCCCCTTTGGCAACTCTTTTTTTTTCCATTTTTTTCTTTCTTTTTTTTTGACACACTTTCCCTGCACTGCTTGGTCCTGTTTCAAACAAAGAAAATTTGTGAGTTTTAAAAGTGGTGATCGGTTTGTGGCCTTGAATCTTGGGCAACTTGGCTTTGTGATCATCCAACTTTTGGAAGACCGACTGCATTGGTAGTTGACTGCACAGCTGGGAAACTCTGTTGTTGCTTTCAAGGGACCTTTACTTTCTATATCAACCCTGACTGTTTCGCTCCTAGTGCTATTTGTGTTTTGTGGCTCAATCAACCTTATCTCAAAAGATATTTCTTTGCTTAGATAACCTTTTCTGATATCTTGAATGACTTTTGCTTTTGGAGCAATTTGTCTGTCAGAGAGAATCATAACTAGTAAGTGTCTTTTGCACGATGTGCACACTTCATAGTCCTTGTTCGGTACTACAGACAATCCCTGATTAACCTAGAGGTTATCTTTGCTTGCTTTAGCCAAGTAGGCTGACAAGAGTCTTTTTGGGGG
>MCJB01015009.1:77148-87317 GCA_002018475.1 Nicotiana obtusifolia
TGATTTGGGGATGGTTTGGAGCTGGGGGATAATTTGGAGCTGGAATTTAGAGTATTTTGGGGTGAATTTACAGCTGCATTTTCACTATTGTTCGGGATTGTCTTAGGGTGTTAATGATGGAGGAAGTTTCACTACTGGTTTTGGCCAGTTTTCATGGTAGTTTTAGGCTTGAATTTTGTGCGGTTGAAGAAGAAAGAGCCGCTTCTTTTTCGTTTTTTCCAGATCTCTCTATCTGTCTTTTGTTTGAGGAAGAAAGGGATCAATATATAGGGAGTGAAAGATGCCAAATATGCTGTAAAGTGTGGCGGTATAATGAAAATTGTCAAGAAAGTGAGTGAGTGGGAGTTAGTTACTGGAGATAAAATGGAATCTTTGGCATTTGGCAATTCTTCATTGGCTCTTCTTTTTTCTTTTTAAAGATAATCTAAAATTAAAAATACTACACTAATAGTTTAAATTGAAAAAAATATAATAAACTACTAAGAAAAGTCATAACACTACTAGTGTTACAAATTAGAGGAAAAATATATTTTTTGTAAATTTTGTTTTCTTTTGCAAATTAAATACGTCTAATATCTAAAAGTGTAATTTTTTTTGCGGTTTTAATTTTATTAAATAAACCTAAAAAGGTAAAATAAAGGCTAAAGTATCAAGATTAAACTTACACATATTTACATATTAAAAAGTGATGAAACATTAAAATACAGTCAGAAATTAAGTGCTCACATCCATCACATTTTTAGAGGAGTTGTCGGACCAACCTTCACTCTGAAATTTTTGGAAGACCAAAATTATCGATTTTTTTTATTCATATTATTTAACAAACTTTTGAATATTGTTGATAAAAATATGTCACTGAATATAGTTTTTCAAATTTGCAAAATGCGTTAGCTTTGAATTCAATATTATATCATTGAAACAACAAATAACCTCATAAGATAAAAACATGTTCTTTAAATTCTCACGAAATAAGTGTGTGATATACATTTATTATTTATATCTAGAGAAAATGCATAACTACCCCTGACTTATAAGCAGATTTTCAATTACATACTTTATCTTTGCGGGGGTTCTATTACCGCCTGAACTATTTTTAAATGAAATTAGTATCACCCTGAAATGTCACTACCACATTTGTGTTTGGTGGTGAAATACACGAGCCTCACACATGTATTTTCCATTAAAATTATTTTTTTTCTTGTTTTTTCCCATCTACTTCCTTTCCCAACTCACTTTTTGTATTTTTTAAAATTCTTTTTCCCTTTTCACACATCCCACCTTCTCCCAACACACAAGAGAAGCAACGAAACTTGTTTGGTTGAAGAAGCTGGTAGAAAAACGATGAGCTCCTAGAAAACTTTCTAGCAATCAGCAATCAACAACCAAATTCTTCTTCCTTATTCACTCTTTTATGTAAATTTGATTAACTAAAAAAAATAAAATTCCCCTTACTCACCTCACTACCTAAAGCAGTGGAAGGGTGAAGGCCCCAATCGGGCGGCGAGCATGGCGAGAATATTTTTTGCAAATAATAATCAAAATTTATTTTCTTGTCCAGTCTTTTGTGGGCTTCTTCCGGGTTTAATCGGAAATTGATATTAGGACGAGATTTTTTCATTCCTTTTTGTGAGAAGCAATTACAATTGAAAGTTTAAAAATGGTGAGTGAAGAGATTAGAAATAGCAGTAATCCTCTATAATGTGTAGTAAAATATGGAGAGGAAAGAATAAAATCTTCAACTCGATCTCGCTGAAAAATATGGAGAATGTAGGAACTAATTTCCGGCCAACCTATAAGTAAAAACTAGAGGAAATAAAAGGAAAAGAAAAAAGAAAAACAAGAGAAAAGAAAAAATAGAAAATAGTACTCCTATATTTTATAAAAATATTATAAAAATAAAATTTCAACATTATCTCTCTTTTTCACTCTCCCAAGGAGAGTGACATACACTTTCTTCTGCCACATCAGCACTAAGGGTATAATAATTCCATTTAAAAATAGTTCAAGGGGTTACTGAATTCCCGCAAAAATAAGGTATGTAATTAAAAATCCAACTATAAATCGGAGGTATGCATTTTCCCTTATATCTACATATTCTATTCTTTTATAATCTATTAGAAACGGTTCATATAGTATTTTTTATTGATCAAATAAATAGAACAATTTTGTATTTTATTTGCAAGAAAAAAAATAAAGATTATCTTCTTGTAGTTAGTTTATCATGTTTGTGTCATTTAGAAATGAACTTAAGAATGAAATATGAATGAACCTAAAAATAGCTTTCCAGAAAAATTCAGAAAAGATCTTAAATATTCGAAAGTCATGATAACTTATAAATTTGAGGTGATGAAATTATAGAACAAGTACTAAGTTTAAGTTGAATATGAGGAATGATAATTGAGAACTTCTATATGAGAGAATTTCTTATTTTATTGAGTTATCTATATCAAATCAACATTCATTAATTTTAAAATTTTAAATTTTTATTATATAACTAAATATAATTTTTAATATAATATTTATGTAATAAAAATAAATCACTCATTAAATGAGGTACATCACGTACCACTAGACTGGCTGATATTAATGATTGGATGATACTATCTTAATTTTATGGTTTTTATCTGTGAGGATATATTAATTTTCGAATAATTGCGGTTTGAAGTTGATATTTTTGATTTTGGAAGAATAAAAAACGTGACAATTTGATCAATTTTGATTCTTTCTACTCACTTCACTAGATATTTCGTGATCCCGTGTCCTGTATAAGATTTATTTATATATAATTTGATCGGTTTGCATTACGAAAAATAATTTGCTGAAAAACGTGTAATTGAAACAACATTTGATTTGCCTGATTAAGCTTAGTCTATAATTGTAATAATTGTATTATTACTATAATGTTCTGTGTGTTTATGTATTAATTTTGTAATGCAACGTGCATTTACATTAAACTTTGAGGTATTGCGAAAATAGATCTATGGGATTTTCCGAAATCATTTGTTTCTTGATTGACAGATTAAGGAATTTGAATAAAGACCAAAGAGGAAAGCTAAAAGAGGAAAATGTTAAGATTTTATGTGATCTCAAACATTTATGAGTTGTCACGGGAAAAAAAAAAAAACTATAAAACGAACTCCTTTTTTTTGGTTTAGAACGGAAAGGGAATTCCTAATCTAGAGAAACGCAGGCATAAAAACGTCACAATTAGTTGTTACTACTCCTTTGGATTTAAAGGCGTAAATCCTTTTTCAAGTTGGATTTGGCCGCGGTACCATTAATAAAATCCATAATACGAATATAATTTTTCATCACAAATTTGCTACCTGCAATTCATTTTCTAACCTTTTCTCTGGTATTATTCTACTTTTCTTAAGAAATGGAAAAATCTGCCGATAATATTAAAACAGTTGATTCGGTCGAAAATTCTTGATGCGATCTAGCGTTTGGGCATACTGATTGGAATACTTACTACTGTAGCATTGGGTGTCGTACTAGCTTTGTATTTATACTTTCCTAGGGCTATTTAAGAAGTCCAAGATTCTAAATTTCGTATTATACTCTTCTTCATTCTTTTCTATGGTAAGCACCCCGGCACCTTCATCCTTGGACAACCCTGAGAGTTGGAAGCTCACTTTCTTAGTCAAGCACCCTACCGATAATTACACTTTCTTCTATGATGACTTTGATGTCAAGATTGCGTACAATGATACAATTCTTTGGAAAAGTAATGTTTCTTCTAAGTTTTATCAAGATGAGAAAGGTCAAAACTTCGTTGATGCAGCTTTTGGAGCTTTGCTTAAGTGTTATGATCATTGGATTGTCGACACCATTATGAATAATCTTGCTTCTAGTCATTCCACAAAATTTACCATACATTTAAAGGGAAAAGTTTAAATAAGCCACCATGAGGCACAACGTTTCATATATTGTGGAAAACTACAAGTCACTTGTGAAGGTTTGGAAGTTGTGTTCGAGCGAAATAGCAATGTTAGAATGCTAGCACTGACTTCAGATGCATGTGTGGTACTTTGGCAGAATTCAAGTTATTGACTAAAAAGAGTATTCGGCCTATGAAGACATAGGTCGTTGAGTGATACAACTAGTCTTCTAGATTAATTTTCTGTTTATTTTTAGTTAAAGATAATTTTTATCTATTTATATAGTGAAATTCATGAAAATATGATTTTTTCTTTTTGTTCCAATTCTTATCTGCATCTTTTGCTACGATTTGCAAAATTCTGACTACACAAAGCTATTCACAATTTCACACTCACACATTTATTTAATTCGCATGCGTTGCCCCATTTAAACAAATCTGAGTCACTTTTATTAATCCAATATTTGAGATCACAGATTTTTAGTTAAATGTATGATATAAAATTTTAATAGTGTACAAAATGAATGTAAAACCAAGAGCATGATGTCCCCACGGGCAATAATATTCTCCTCTTTTAACTTTCTTTATTGCCTTTCTTCAAATCTTAACATCCTTATAAAACAAGAAACAAAAATTAGTGATATAACACAATATATACAGCTATATCCAAATGAACCTATCTTTAAAATAACGACTTGAGAAAATGATAAGTTTTATCCAATATTTGAGATCACAGTTGGCAATTTAATTGCAAGAAAGAAAACAAAGACCATCTTCTGCTAGTTAGCTGATTATGTTAGTGTCATTTAGAATGAAAATGAAGAAAAAATATGAATGAACTTGAAAATAACTTTCGAGAAAAAATTTAATTAAGATCTTAAATCTTCAAAAAACATGATAACTTATAAATTTGAAGTGATGATATTATAGAATAGGTACCAAGATTAAGTTGAATATAAGAAATGATGGTTGAGAATTTCTATGAAGCAGAATTTCTTCTTTTGAGTTAGCTATATAAAATCAATATTTATTAATTTCATTAAGAAATTTATTTTATAACTAAAATATTAATTTAATACAATATTTATGTAACTAAAAGAATTACTCATCAAATGAGATACCACACGTACCCCAAACTAGTTGATCTTAAATGATAGGAGGATACTATCTTAATTTTATGGTTCCTAATTTTATTTGTGCGGATATATCAATTTTCAAATAACTGATGTTTGGATTTGATATTTTTGATTTTGGAAGAATATAGCAATCGGTTAACGTAAATCAGACAATTTGACCAATGTGTTACTATTACATATTTTTGGTGGAAAGTAGAAAATTTTATTTCAACCAAGTATAATTATGTACATTCGAAACTTTTATCTTTGATTCATTCTACTCACTTCATTCGAAATTTTGTGAATCCCGTGCCCTGTTTAGGATTTATTTATTTGATTGATTTGCATTACGAAAAATAATTTGCTTAAAAAATAGAAAGTCAACATTTGATTTGCACGATTAAACTTAATTTAATGGCGTATGCAGAATTTTTTATAAGTGATGTCGTATTTTTTAATAGATAAACAAAAAAGTGAACAAATGAATAATTATTATAACGACATTATATTTTAAAAAATCACAAAATTCAAGATATTATTATAACTCTCTAGGACATTTTTCGAGATGTATCAATGATACTCTCGTTAGAAATAGTATTAAACATTTCTGTTTTCAAGAATGATTTGATTACATTTACTGTCAACTAGACTAATAAGTGGATTCTAGCTCAAGTAATTTTTGTTGTTCCTTTTTTTTTATGGAATCGAACTCTTTACCTCAACTAACCACTTAAAGCGGCGCTTAACTAGCAGACCAGTGAGCCTTTTTACCTTAAGCAGTGTCACCTATTTATTTTTTCTACAAATTATTTGGTTTTACTTATGTCTATACATGTACATTTAATAAGCTTTTCTGGTGAAGTTATATCACGTGACACCACTTTTTATAAGGTGGCTCCACCCCTGACCTCGGTCTATAATTGTAGTTTTTGTATTATTACTATAATATTCTGCTTCTATGTATAAATTTTGTAATGCAACGTATATTGGTATTAAAGCTTGCGTTATTAATAACATTACTTATGCGAAAATAGATCTATAATTTAACGTGGAATAACATATAAAAATATCGAATAATGTGTTACATTTGCAACTATTGTTACATTTGTCATGCTCCTTTCTATACCGAAAGATATATGGATTGTGGATATGTTGTGGGTTAAAGAATTTTTTCAATTAACGTGACAATTTGATATAAAGATTATTTTATTGTTCAGAGTCCACTTGGAATTAACTTTTGGGTATTCCAAATCACCTTTTATTTGAATCCCTAGTCAAAGGAAGATTTGACTCTATTATTATTGGTCTACGAAGATAAAGAATTTTGTTGACCGAGGAGAATGTGTAACGCATTTTCCGAATCCCGTGGTTCTAGCACGGTCGCTTTACCGATTTAAACTTAGCTTGAATTAATTTTGGACAAACTGTGCATTATTTGAATTCCATGTTTTATCTATCTGCTTTTATTTCCTTATTATTAGAAATATTAAAAAATAATTTAGATAATATTATGTTGTCATAACCACGCTACGCCAGAGAATGCGTGATCGAAAACAAAATTAATTAACTTATCATTATTGTGCCTGGCACGCGAATCCGAAATCATGACAATCAATTATTTATAATACTTTTGAGAATTTAATACATTTGTACTTGAGAAAATTAGTTTAGAAAATTATTAAATGATGCTATCGCGTTACGCAAGCGAATCTGCGATTAGAACAAGGATTAATTAAATTAGAAATGAATTAAGCTATTGAGATTATTGAATTAATTCACTAAATATTAAACATCACGCTACGGAAGAGTCCGTGAATGAAAAAAGTTAAAACATCCTAGGATTTAAAATTAATTATGATTAAGTTATTTAAAAGAAAATCATTAAAATTTTATGGCTATACTAAAATGTAAAAGGCTGGCCAACTTTTATTTAAATATGGGCCAACTTGAGTTTTATGGCAATAGGGGCCACTGGCCCCGTTTTTATTTAAGAAAAAATGTAAGATGTGCCCCAATTATTTATGAAATGGGCCAGCTCTTATTGTTTTTGGGGCCTGACCAGCAAAATAAAATTATTTTATATATATATATATATATATATATATATATGTATGTATGTATGTATTTTCAATTGTTACTTGGAAAAAACTGATTCTTGAATCTAGTAATCATGGCCCACTCTATTAATCTATAATGACTCAAGGCTATGAACTACATTCAAAAGAAACTGAAACAATAAAGCAACAATAAGCAAGGAAAAGATAAAGGAAAATTAAAGGCATGAAATTGAGCAAAAGAAAAAGAGAAACGTTTCTTTGGCTTATTAATTCCAAGAAAGATCACTGGCTCATTTTCATGAAACAAGTAATTAATACCATTAAAATATCTCACCAACATAAAATGCGACCTCTTTCACACGATTCTGTTAGCATCAACTTAATTGGACCTTTAATGCAAAACTTTCTCTTCTTGGTACAAACTTCAAACCATGGCCAAGAATAGTCAGATATGAAGATTGGCTTTCCACAAATCAGCAGTTCAGGCCTTTGTTACGATACATACAAAATCTTACAACTTTTTCATTAACATGCACTACTTCGTATTTTAAGAAAATAAACATACAAAGTTATTTTTTAAACATAACAAGGGAATGGACTAACAATAACTATATCAAGAAAAATGATTCATAACTTCAAGATTCCGTCTGCGGACGATTCGACCCAAAAGCAATGAAAGGAAATAACTTCATACATTATCATAGAAGAATCACATAGCCAGACACAAATCAAGACAAGTTGCAAGTATTACTCAGAGCTATTTTGCAATGTCGAACTCTGGATCAAATAAGCAAACAAACACAGCGTGTTAGTATATACTATTAACCATGTGGTTTGATTATAGTATTATGTTTTATTTATTGGAACAATTATTTATTTATTTATTCAATTCAATGAAATCTTAATTCAAATAGATCATTTGTTCATATGTGTGCCCTTTACTTATATAGTAGACGATTTAGTGTATGGAGCTTTAGCTCATGCCCGGAAGATTAAATTGTCGGTTCTTATAAGTTATAAAGTTAATGTTCACAATCAAAGATGAAACTGGGCAAAGCATCTTGATGATTGTAGCATAAGATTAAATTATAATCTATCTTGATTATGGGAATGGTTTAGTTCCGACTTCTTATGCTAGTACATTTTTGTGTATTGAACGGACCAAGTAGAGATAAGTGTTTTTGTACTGAATATATAAAACTACCTCTCTAGCTCATTGAATGTTCTTATACTCTTAATCTTGATATAATTATTATGATCAATGTGCTTCGTTCATTATTTTGATTTATTAAAAGGTACCACTCAACTGCGAGTTAATGTATTCCTAGTAAATTGAATAATGGCAAAGTGCATTTGTGAAATAATAATTAGTTGATAGAATCCGTGTCTTGACCATTGAGATTGATGATACCCCTTTATGGATGCTTGAAAGTTTTCATGTGAAAACCCTGCAGGTGGATTTTGTATCCGTTACATGAAATAAGTTAAGCGGAAGTATAAAGGATTAAATTAGTCGATGAATTAAATTGTCAGTAATTTAATTTATCTGATTGGTATTTGTAATCTTAACACGGGGAGTTAAATAAGTTTTAATGAATGATTTCGAAATTAAACTGAGGAGTGCAATTATAATTTTCTAGTGGAATAAATTATAATTTATTGTGGTAGGATTAATTCATTCATATTCCGAATTCATACCACAATAGGAAGCCTCGTTATTAAATCTGTGGTCCCTACTGTGCCTGAATATTCTAGAACAAGGAAATTAAATAAGAAAATAGTATCCTTGATGGGTTAGGAGACTGCTACACATTTTTGGTGCGTAGTAGACTCCTACACGTTTTTGGTTACATGTTTTTAGTAGGAATAAGGCTTCAAAGTAGAAGTGGTCTGGTTTTCCAACAAAAACGAAAAGAAAACGTGAAAAACCTTTTTTTTGGTTTTGGTCTTCTAATCTACAAAGAAGAAGAAAACCTAAAAAAAAAGAAGGAAGAAACAGAAGTGAAAAATCGTGAAAGAAGGAAAAAGAAGACAAAAACGTAAAAGAAGAAACAGAGAAGCTTTTAACCTGAAAAGAAGAAGCTTCTGTTTTTTGGCCGAATTTTGTCAAAAAGGATACTATTTTTCTTGAATAAAAATACTTGCCACTCAAGTATCACGTTCGGTAGAAATTCAGGATACACAGTAGAAGACCGTAGACCTGGATAGCGTGAATATTATTGAAGATTTGTGCAGTAACTTTAAGAGGTTAGTGTTTCTATCTCGTTAGTGAAGGGCAGCAACAGCAGCAACGAACCCCAGAGAAACCACCCAGAAATTAAAATGCCAAGCAAAGACACTTGAAACTAGAAGCTAGTAAATCCACAAATAACCCAAAAGATCTTTCTATTTTTGTGAAAGGTTTTTTTTTTCACTCAAATAATTCTTCCAAATCTCTGAAATTTTCAACTTACTATAGATATTCAGCTGATCATCTTTTACTAAGGAGAGACCCCTCTCTTTATAGTTGTAGAAGGTCCATGAGGTTAGGTTTTGCCTTAACCAAAAATCTGCTCAAAAACGAAGAAAGGACTGTCCTTTTCCACTAATTTCAGACACAAACAAAGAGTAGATGTACTCCCAACAACTCCAAAACAGTAAAAGAAATCAAGCATGTACTTTACTCCCAAGTATTCCTTCACTACCTCACCTTTTCTCAATATAAATACTACCCTCACAGATTTACACAATACTAAACAGAAGTTTCAGCATTCTAAACTCCAGAAACAAAACCAAACCCAATACAAATAATCAGAGAGAAAAAATAAGATCCCCTGATTAGGCAAAGCACGCATTAATGGTGATGTAATTAATCAAATTAAACTAAACAACGATGCAATCATAAACTAATTAAAGGAGACAGAACTCTAGACTAAGAAGCTAAAATCAATCATAAAGATGACATAAAATTAATGACGGTAAAAGGATTTGGATTTCACCATTATACAAACTCAAGTGACCGAAACAGTGGTGGAAGCCAACTCGGCAGAACTATGAACTTCGAGCACGATTTTCTTATTGATAAATCGTGACCGTAAACTCCGATGAGCCGAAGATCGGTCTCGATATCACCAACAA
>MCJB01015020.1:0-87294 GCA_002018475.1 Nicotiana obtusifolia
ATACACTATACAATACACTTAGTATATGAAATAAACTTAGTATATATACTACACTTAGTATTCATGCTTATACATGTAATCATGCTCTTATATATGTATTCATGTTCTTACATATGTATAGTTATATATATATATAAATATTGTATTGTATATATATAAATAAAACTGTATAATATATTTATATAAATAATTATATATAACTATATATATATATATCAAGGTATATATATATATTTTTTAGTAATATATTTATATACTTTGATAAAATATTAACATATTAGCGACCACTTTTGGTCCATTATGCACCAATAAAATTCCTTCCTATAGCGACCAAAGTTGGTCGCCAATGTAATTTCTTATTTAATTTAATATTCACCATTAGCGACCACCTTTGGTCGCTTATGGCCCAGAAAATTTCCCATCTGTTAAGCGACCATAGTTGGTCGCTAATTAATTTCTGATTAAATTTAATATTCAAGAATAGCGACCAACTACGGTCGCTTATGTCCCAGAAAATTTCCCATCTGTTAAGCGACCAAAGTTGGTCGCTAATTTAATTTCTGATTAAATTTAATATTCAAAAATAGCGACCAACTACGGTCGCTTATGTCCCCAGAAAATTTCCCATCCCTTAGCGACCAACTTTGGTCGCCAAAGTTGAACGTGGATCCAGTTGAGCGACCATATTTGGTCGCCATCTTTGAATTTTCTTTGACCAGCTTTGTTTGACCAGGCCGGTCAAAATGTTGAACAAAATGGCGACCAACCTGCGTCCTATTGTGGTCGCTATTGGAATTAAGTTTTTTTTCATTTTTTTTTTGTCTACGTAAGCGACCAAAGTTGGTCGCTTTTTGTGGCAGACCAACTTTGGTCGCTAATTTTTGGTCTCTATTTTCCTGAATTCTAGTAGTGATTTATCAAGGGCCAAGTATATTGTTCCGTTTAAATTTCACTTTTGCTTAAATATATAAAGCTCTTTATTGTTACAACTGGGCATAATTGCAACCCATTTTCATGCACATGGGACAAGTAAAGTTAAGGTCCCCCCATATTGCAGTAAATCATTAGGTCCTCGTCTAGTCTTTAATTCATTGTAGTAAAGACTTGATATCGAAGCATTAATTATTTCACCAACCTCGATCTCTCTTGCTATATACAACAACTGTGGTAGTGAATGCATTCTTTCGTTACCTTTTCTGATTATTCAAGAAAAGGGATAAGACCCACCCCACCTATAAATTATTACCCTCCAAAAAAGTTGCATGTTGAGAATTTTGTAATTCAAAATTAATACTCGAAAACATTTTCTAGTTTCGAAATATACAATAATAGTTCTATAAATAATGGTCAAATTCTTGTACAGTAAACTCTTGAAAAGCACAAAGTGGATAATTATTTCGCACTGGAGGTGAGTTGGGGATGTGTTAATCGAATGATGTTAATGGCAAAGCGACGAATTTCGCCAAGGATGTTAAAAATTTAATATACATATTTAAAAAATAATTTAACTTATATTTATAATATAATTTTTTATATACAGAATATATTTTTTTAACGAGGAGTGTTTGATTGACCACCCTTCAGTGTATATGGCTACGGCCAATGATGATGTGGTACACTTTTTTTTATAACTGAACAATCTACAGAGGCCAGTAGAGCATAGTTCAAAACTCCGCAGAGAATGAGCCGCCCCTTTACCTTTCTCCATTTAAATATAGACTTTTGTTTGCGGCAAAGTTCGAACCTGTAACATACCCTAACTCACATATCACACGTAGTGCTCTACCCCTCTACCAATAAACAAAAGCTGCTGGGGCAGTATGCTTAATTTGTGTAAAAAGAAATTCAAGAACTGCCACTGAATGGTGGCGTACTTTGATGTTTTCATTTCATCACAAATCCATGTGGGGCTTAAAGAGGCTTCTGCTATAAAAATACAAAGGATGTATTTTTCAGCTTTGTATGGACAACAACATCAAACAAGCACAAGACAATTCAGAGACAGAAGTTGGATGTCTCAATACTTAAAGACAATGCCAGTCTATCAAAATCTAACAAAGGTCCCCAAACTGGAGCTGGTGAAGAGGAATCCAGTTATTTAAATAACACCACATAAAAGATTTAACAAATAAGATAGATATTTGGATATGGTAAATAACAACAGGATAGTGACCTTCTCCAAATGCATTCTCTGTCTTCTAAGAAACTAACTGAATTCCTGTTCACCACAAAACTCATTCTCTATAATCTTGTTTTCCACAAACACCTTATAATATTACTCTATTTCCTCTGGACTTTCTGATGGACATCGGATTAACTCCAAAATTTTGATCACTTCTTCCATATCTGGTCGATTTGATGGAACTTGAGATGCACATATTAAACCAAGTTTCACAACTGGAATTGCCTCTTCGATGGGGAAGTTAACTTGGAGCCGTTGGTCAATGCACTCTTCTATCCTGCCTTCTTCCAATGCCCCCCGCACCATGTCACATAATACAACCACATCATCTTCCATGTACTCCACGGGTCTTTTCCCTGTCACCACCTCAAGAGTCAAGATACCAAATCCATAGACATCACATTTCTCAGTTATCTTTACTGTTTGGCATGCAAATTCAGGAGCCATGTATCCAAGTGCACTCTGAATCTTGCTGCTCAAGATGTAACGATCCAAGACGGGTAATAAACGAGCCAAGCCAAAATCTCCAACTTTGGCATTGGCAGAAGCATCGTCTATGAGGACATTGGTTGACTTCATATTGTAGTGAATAATGCTCAGCTGGTGCAGATAGGCTAAGCCCTTGGCCGTATCAAGAATAATGTTGAATCTTTGCTGCCAAGAGAGACTGCTTTTAGAGCTTTCCTCATGGAGTAATTTGTACAAGCTTCCACCACATACATACTCATTAATCAGGAGCTGAAGAGAAGGAGTCCAATAATAACCTTCAAGTGCCACTAGGTTCTGGTGTCTGATGCTTCCGAGACTTTTCATTTCATTCTCAAAATCTTCTTGTGACTTGATCAAACTTGTAATGTTGAGCTTCTTGATGGCAACAGAACGTCCATCTCCGAGTTCTGTCTTGTAAACGGCTCCGAAACCACCACGTCCAAGTTCGTTACCCTTGTTGAGCAGCGCTTGAGTTCCAGCAACAAAATCTGCATCACCAGAGAACATAACAAGTTTGCCGAGGTTGGCTTCTGTACCATGTGAATGGCTATAGTCATCGCCACCAGATAAGGTGAAAGTTGCAGCAGAGAGTGCCATAGAAGAGCGCACTTGTAGATTAAGAATACTGACAACCACTACTCCAAGAACTATGAAAACTGCCGCTCCAATGGCAATGAGAGATGATATACTGAGCATGATTCTCTTACGACCAAGCGAATTAACAGATCCATGACTCGAGTCAGACGAATTGGGGTTTAGTACAAGAGGCTTGGGATGGACCGCAGGGCAAGAGTGGTTGAGAACAGAACCACAAAGGGATGGATTACCCACAACAGATGAGGGAGAAATGGTGTTGAAAAAGCCACCTACTGGAAGTTCACCTTTGAGATGGTTGTGGGATACATTAAATGTGACAAGGTGGGTAAGGTTGGTTAGTTCTTTAGGCAAGCTCCCAGAAATTTGGTTGAAAGAGAAATCCACTACCTCAAGAATGGTTAACTTAGAAATTTCTGGAGGGATAGGGCCAGTGAGGTTGTTGTGTGACAGGTCCCTACATAATCAAAAATGCACAACAGGTGACTCTTAGAATCAAACAGCCATAACAATTGCAAACAACATGAAAGAAGAAAACATGATCGGAAAAGCTAAAAACAACCTTACTTGATTTAACAGTAGGTAAGAATACAAAAAAGCACACATTTAAGAGAATATGAGATGGAAGTGGATAGAAACTTACAATGAAGTTAGAACGGAGCAATTTGCTATATCCGCAGGAATTGTACCACTCAGATGATTTTCTCTCAACTTCAGTTCCAGCAATGAAACAGCACTCCCAATTTCATGGGGAATGCTTCCATTAAGTTGATTGTGACTTAAATCAAGAACTCGGGTTGCATTTAGTTTACCTACAGCTTCTGGGATAATACCTGTCAAAAAGTTCCGGGAAATATTCATGACCTGCAAGCTAATGATATTCCAAATGGCAGACGGTATTTCACCAGATAATGCATTGGAGGACAAATCCAAAACTTGAAGGCTTTCATAGGAAGCAGCTATGGACATTGGCGGATAGTCTATACTTCCGGTAAACCTATTCCCGGAAAGGGAAATGCTCTTTAGTCCCAATGTGAAGGACCAAGAAGGAAGATTACCAGTCAATAAGTTGTGCCCAATGTCCAAGATTACAAGGTTAATGCACTTCATCAAGGACCGAGGCAAGCTTCCAACAAGCAGATTATTTGACAAATTCAGTTCCATTAGCAATGGAAGATCTCCCATAGAGCTTGGTATCCTACCAGAAAGATTATTTGCAGAAAGATCCAAAACTTGCAGGCTTTTCATTTCAGCTATCCAATCTGGAATCTCCCCATTGAATGAATTTGATCTTAAATCCATGGTAGTACATAAACCAAGTCTTCTCATAGATTGAGGAAGGCCACCGCTAAGCAAATTCTCACTGAGATAAATAGACTTAAGCTGCACACAGTTCCCAATATTTTCAGGCAGCCAACCAGTGAACTTGTTTTTCTGCAAATTAATTGACCTCAAAGAATATAAACCCTCAATTGCTTTAGGAATCTCACCCTCCAATAAATTATCAGAAACATCGAGGGATCGAAGAGAGCTCAGGGACCATAATCCTGAGGGCAATTGACCTGAAAGCCCGTTCGACGAAAAGTTAAACCTTTCTAGTGTGGAGCAAGAGGTTAAAGAATCAGGGATTTGGCCAGTGAGATTATTCTTGGCAAAGGAAACAGCTTGTAGAGACCCACATTGTCTAAAAAATTCATCAGGAATTGGCCCTGACAAACTGTTGTCACTCAAATCAATAACCCTCAAACTTGGTATTTGGGCAAGAATGGGATTAATATTGCCTGTAAAGTTATTCTTGGACAAAGATAAAACCCTCAAGAATTGTAACCTCAACAGGCTTCTCCCTATATGCCCAGAAAGAGAGAAATTGTCAAGCAGAATCTCAGAAACTCTATTGGAATAAGGATCACATTTTATACCAACCCAATTACAAGGAGTAGCATCATCTTCAGTCCAAGATGTAAGCTTTGATTTAGGGTCAGTGAATCCAGTTTTGAATACAATTAAACCCATTACATCATCATTAAATGCAGGGTCTAAACACTCCACAAGAAATGGAGTCAAGGATAAAACAGTTAATATATGCAGTAACATTCTCAAAAAAATCTCTCCTTTTCTCCACCAACAAAAACACAAAACAAAAACAAAAGAACCAACAGTTGTGTTGTAATAAAATCAATAAATGAAAAGGGTATTAAGAGGAGATGTTAAAGAAATGACAAGAGGGTGTGAGGAAATGAAATGCAAATTGCATATGTAACAGAAAGAAACAAAATCCAGCAAACACGAAGCTTAAAGAAGATTCTTCACTGAAATAGGTAAAGATAAAAAAGAAACATTCTCACTGCTTGGAGATATAGGGGAAGAAAAAGGGTGCTTTGTTAAGTTGTAAATTCTGCTGCAAGAATGTGACACCTTCACCACAAAGCAAAGAACTTTGAATTCAAGAACCACCAAAGAGAGAAACTTTTGGTGTTTTGGGTAGAAGGGGGATGACAGTTTTTAGAATAGGAGAAGAGGAGACTGATGGGGCAATTAAAGAGTTTGTCAGTCAGTAGTGTGTGTGTGAGAGAGAAGAGAGAGAAGCTCAAACTGGTTTCTTTCTTTTTTTTAAATTCTGCAGTTGCTGAGTACGCTCTTTCATTTGATGTGTTGTATTGGGAGGAAGAGAGAATTAACAGCTGGTGGATTCAATGATTTTGTTTAGTCAAATAAAGTATAAAGTGGTGGTTCTTTGTGAGTTTTTAACCAAAATTATAGGAGTAGGTTTAATTTTGTCCTTAACGTTTTATCTTGAGCACCTTTATTTTTGCTAAAATGGAGCACATATAGTGTAGCTAACAGCAAACCCAAATAAAAGGCACAAACTGACGGCTCTTTTCCACGTGCAATGCATGTGACAGTAGAAACATGAGCCTAATAGAGGTCGTCTTCTCCAAATAACCAATTCAGCGTACTTGTATGGCTGCAAAAGCAAAACCGCGTGGAAAACCCAGATGAAATTCTTCTCTGAACACAACGTGGTAATGAAGGATTAGCATGACTAGTGACATAATCAGTCCCAACATGGGCAGAATTAAACTATGACATCAGTTCTTATCTTAAAGGAATTATTAACAACACTTTTCTCCTTTGTTGTTCTTGAAACTGTTTATATGTTAGGAATCAAAACAATTCTGCTAACCCCGCAAAAGCATAAACATGAGTAATTCAAAAGCCAAGCAAATTATAATATTTCAATGGACAAATTTTTGATATGATTAGCCAGTTTATTTACTTGAACGTGGAGCATTAGCAGTTCCATATACAGTTTCAGCTTACATGACTAATTCCTATACAAGTTCCGAGCCGTCGGGGTTGAGTTTCTCTTTCATGACTGCAAGATAAAAAGCATATAGCTTCTAAGTAATTAGGGAACAGGGGAAAATGGTGTTTTAGGAAGACCACCTCTATTAGGCTCATGTTTTTACTGTCATGGAATGGGGCCGTTAGCTTTGTGCCTTTTGTTGGGCTTTGCTGTTAACTAGCCTACATGTGCTCCATTTTAGCAAAGATAAAGGACCATATGTGCCTAAGGTAAAATACAAAGGACAAAATTAGACCTGCTTCCATATTTAAGGGAGTAAGGGACAACTATAGTTAAAAACTCGAATAGAGAGTGTAACGGCGAAAAACCAGCAGTTGTCTGTGCTGAGTGGCCTTTATTATGCCCCGCCACTTTGCCAGTTTCTACTCGGTAAAATTCTTCTTCTTTTACTTCACCAGTTACAGTTTTTTTTAGTAATAACTCTTTATTACTCCTCCAAAGACCTACCTACATTATTTTCTTGGTGGTTCAAAACCCGCAATCTCAAAATTGGAGGTGAAAAGTATTTACAATTTGAGCAAGTCTTTCTTACCATCAATTCAGCTTTAACTTTGCCGTTGGTATCTTTAGTTTCTTTTTTGTTTTTAGTTTTGCACCCGATGTTCGGCTTTAGAGTACGATTAATTTAAATTCGCGCCGAAAATCCATATTGAAAGATAAAACCTCCTAACAAAAGCGATAATTTTTTCAGAGCTCTAGCATGAGATCTAAAGAATACTTATCACCCTACTATAATTTTGTTTCCTATTATATCGAAAAAAGGGGAAGGGTAAGGAAAATGGAAGGGGCACAATGAGAATTTAACTTTCATTTATCGTGTGAAATATCTCACCATTACTACTAAACTATAAGAGCTCGTTCAGTCAAGCTGCCAAAAACTGCTTATTTTGAAAAGCGCTTTTATTTTAAAGTGTTTCTTGAAAAAGTACTTTTGCAAAATAGTAGTTTGTGTTTGGCCAATTCGTTTGAGTATTATTTTTTGCAAGCTCATTGTGTTTGGCCAATCTTTTAAAAAAGTACTTTTAAGTATTAAATTACGAAAAAGGGCAGTAAATGTTCAATTTGCGATTAGTATTATTTAGAAAAGAAATAAATTTGAACATTTATTAGAAAAGAATACAATTAAAATGTAAAACGTAAATTAAAAATTCTAATTAATATAAAATATAGTTATTCTAAAGCAATAATATTAAGTGTTTGGTATTACTTATTATTTATATGGTAATTTAAATATGTCAAAATATATCATACAATATAAATTTGAAATATGCTCATAGGAATAGGAAAAAGAGAATAAAATATAATTAAAATAAAAAGAGAAAAATATATAGTAGAAATAAAAAGAAAAAGGAAAAGAAAAATATTAAATTAATGAGGGATAATTTGAAAAATATAAATTTATTGTAAGGTTATTTTTGTCTTGAATAAAATAATATTCTGCTTTTGCTCTATTTTTTTGAAAAAGCTAGAATTTGTAGCTTCTCCTAGAAGCAAAAAAAAAAAAACTGCTTCTGCTACTACTCAGAAATACTTTTTCATTTTGGCTAAACACCATAAATTTTTTTAAAAGTACTTTTTTGTCCTCCCAAAAGCTTGACAAAACAAGCTCTAAGTCTATTAAGTCTTGGAGTCTGACAATTTAGTCTTACATGAGCTTTTTAATCCTATCCTATTCCGTTTCGATGTAGCTTTCTTTTAGTTGCTATATCTTTACTTTTAAGAAAGATGGATTTATAAGGGAAAGATAAATATTATATATAATATAAATAAGAAAATAGTTTGATTTTCTTATTTGCATGTGTTATTTTATCTATAAAAATCAAGCTTTTGGCTTCCGTAAGCTATTAGTATTAGTTTCTTTATTTTCCTTTTCTTCTTTTAACTTTGTCCATGTAAATGTACACTATGTTTGAAACCCGGATAGTTGAGAAAACTTATGGTAGATTAATGACCAATCTAAGTAATCAAATTCACGAAATTTGTCATAGATCTAGAGGGGTTTAGATTTTGAAATTTTAATTAGTTGCTCTATCGATCCTGAGATTTTATTTTGAGAAACTATTCTTTATAGTCCCTCAAAATTTTAATAGCACCGAAATGTCTCTCTGGTCCAAACATATTACATCTAATAGCCCGAAATATTTATTTTGTATATTTTTTATATAATGACAGTCTATTTTGTATAGTGACAGTCTATTTAGTATATTTTTTGTATAGTGACAGTCTATTGTATATAAATTATACAGTAAGAGTCTATTTTGTATAATTTTTGTATAGTGACAATCTATTTTATATATATTTTGTATAGTGACAGTCTATTGTATATAAATTGTACAATGTCAGTCTATTTTGTATAGTGATAGTCTATTTTGTATATATTTTATATAGTGCCGATCTATTTAGTATATTTTTTGTACAGTGACAGTCTATTTTGTATATATTTCAACGTTATGCATAATGGATATTCAGTGATATCCGAGTTTTTCTTTTTCATCTCCTTATACAAGCGCACACTCATTTTTTGTATAGTGATAGTCTATTTGTATAGTGACAGTCTATTTTGTAAAATGACAGTTTATTGTACATAATTGTATAGTGATAGTCTATTTAGTATAATTTTTTGCATAGTGACAGTCTATTGTATATATTTCAACATTATGCATAATGGATTTTCAGTGATATCCAAGTTTTTCTTTTTTCATCTCCATATATAAACGCACACTCATTTTTTTTTATAGTGACAGTCTATTTTGTACATATTTTGTATAGTGACAATTTATTTGTATAGTGACAGTCTATTGTATATAAATTGTATAGTGACAGTCTATTTTGTATATATTTTGTATAGTGACAGTCTATTTAGTATATTTTTGTGTATAGGACAATCTACTTTGTATATTGAAGAATCACCAGCTAGGAGGAGAGAAGGTTGGTAAGAACTTCAAGCAAAATTGAAGAAGCTTGCATGGAAATCTCAGCTCTGATTCTACGCTATGTAGGGACACATATAAAAGTGTATATGAATATTCTCTTTGCACATGTATGTCCGTACCTCTATATGAACAACCACCAAATTGTTTTAAGACCAAAGTTTGCTCTCAATTCTCAACTCTCTCTCTTTCTTTTTTTTCTCCGGCACCGTTTCCGGCGAAACTCCGGCACGAAACTCTCTATAGAAACTGCTCGAAATTTCCCCCAACAGCCCAAAAAAATGAACGTGTCAAAAACCATGTAAAGAGTCTTAAGAGGACCACTACAGTCCAAAATACTTTTCTCTCTATAATGGATCACCCGCCGTCACCCACTTTCCCTTCTTTGCCGGCGATACTTCCTGAGTAAAAATACTGCGTGCCCAAAAGGTGCCCCTTAAAAACATCAAATTACATAAAGCCACATCCTTTGCATTTTAATTTATAAAATATTAACAATATTTGTAGGGGTTTATATGGTATTTTAATGAAATAGCTACTACACCAAACACAACCACAGCTTTAACCACCATGGACTCCATCGTCGGCGACGGCGAAGGCTTGGTCGGCGAGCTTAATGCTAAGGCAGCGCACAAGAGGTACGAAAAGAATTTTAATGGTACGGACAAAAGCTGTAAAAGAGAAAGGGTGTGCCTACCTTTAAGTTTTTGGCTAGCTATTATAATTAATTTTTGGCTTCAAATTGCATAATAGATTTGTGGGTTAGAGATTGTCAAAAGTTTCAGCCAAGCGGCTAAAAGTGAAATTGTCTCTTTTTTCTTTTTTTCAAAACCTACTGGCTCCTTTTAACCACCTGGGGTGGAGTAACAAGTCTGATTACGATTTTAACAGAATTCAGTAGCTTTATACTAAATTTGTATTTATGTTTAAAGAATCACTTAATATATATTGTATAAATAAATTATTCAAAATTCAATAAGATGTATTTTACTAAAATTTAAAACTCACAAACTCAAAATGTTAGCTCCGTCTATATTAACCACTACTGCGAATTTACCAATATTCTTTTGCTGGTGCAAACATAGTTTACGGTCAAAGTTGAATCTTTGGCATTAGAGATCTCAAAATTGAAACTATTACTTGGTTACTGTGAGGAATGAAGTTTGACAAACCTCTCTATAAAATATCGTAATCTCATTTTAGGTGCATACTTTTTTGATTTAGCCCGATTATCAAGAGAAGAGGTAAAAATATATGACTTTATATTTTAAGCAAAGTAATCAATATTTTAGTGATAGTCCTCAAGTTAGAATTGGACAAGTAAGTATTTAGATGGATAGAATATTAACAAGTGACGAAATTAGAATTTTTATTAAGGAGATCTAAAATATAAATAAGTAACATACGAAGAAGTTAAAGGAATTTATTATCTACTATATATACATACGAAATAGTTTTGAACTTATATATGCAATATAATTTTTTTGGTGAAGGAGATTCAGATTCCTAGTTCCGCCTCTAGTGTTAAGTACCATATATTTGGTTGCAAATATTAGTCCTAATAATTCTTGCTTGTTTTGTGCTCCTGGCATCACGATCACTTTCACCCAGATGAGATCTTCATTTCATTTTTTTAGTTAATGATCGTCAATTAATCATACATTTCTTTTATAAATAGGGTATGGATGTTACTTAATGTGTACATGAAGGTGCTATAAAAAAAAGAGAGAAGGAAAATTGTTAGTAGGTAAGGGAATAGAATAGAGTAGTTGAAATTCTATAATATCTCATTGGAAAATGGATAGAATCAGCTCCAAAAACGATAGAATAGCAATGAAAATCGAGAACTCTTTTATGAATTGCACTCCATTTAAGCTACGCCAAAGGCTAAGTTTGTTTGACTAACAATCTTTGAAAAGTGTAACATCTCCACAAAAGAATAAATATAAGTATTGTTTTGTTTGGATTCTGCAGCGTTGCTTTTGTTCCCATTTGCTCTTTCTTGTCACTTAGTTTGTAAATAAAAAATGCCAAAGAAAACTAAATAAACAAAGAAGAAAATAACAAAAAAAATCTTACTTCACATAGTTAATAACGATTAAAAGTACCAAAAAATATTACAATATAGTCAAATCACGTTAATATACTTTGACCCCCGGAGAAAAAGTTTTCGTAAACTTCTTATCTTTAACCACATGAATATGAATGAGAAAAGTTAACTAGGGATAAAAAACATATGTGGCAGCAATAAAAAGATTGACAAAAGAGAAAAGAAGAAAGAAACAAAATTGGGCAGTGAAAATGGTTGATAGATGAGCCAATTTTCTCCTTTTCAGATAAGAAAAAGAGTGAACAAAACATAGAAAGGTGGACTTCAAAATAAAAATGCAGCTCTTAACTGACCATATTTGTCTTAAACAGACTATTCTTCAGATTATTAGTTGGAGCAGTGACGTTGCTTCAATTTAGTATAATAGTACTCTAATTAATGTCATTAATTGACTTTACCCTAAAGGCTAATAGTTTAATGATTTAGGTTGATTTGATTATTGTAATCGAAGTTTAAAAACTATATACATTCAAAGATGACTTTGTCTCTTAAGCAGAGGGATTTCAGTTCTCGGGGATTGGCTCTATGGAGGGTAGTGGCAATGGCGTGAATGGCGCGCTGTCCTAACTATTTGATCAGTAGTAATAAAAGACACCGTAGTTCCATAAACCGATGTATTAATTACTTGATAAATACTTAATATTTACACCAAACTAAGCAACTTAACCTTAATCTTTAAAAATTAAGTGAAAATACGTATTATTTAACCACAGTTAAGTAATAAATAAGTTTATAAAAGACAAATATCTTATATTGTTTGATTTAGTATAAACATTGAATGTGAGTTTATTTTTATCTTAATTACTTTGTCCATTCTATCTTATAGACATAGGCAAACCCAACATAGAGAGTAATTCCATTAAGAAATAGTGTGATTATATTATATGTAAATATTTTAAATTTATTTCTAATATATATAAATA
The DNA here is from genome assembly GCA_002018475.1 of Nicotiana obtusifolia. Lineage (NCBI taxonomy): Eukaryota > Viridiplantae > Streptophyta > Magnoliopsida > Solanales > Solanaceae > Nicotiana > Nicotiana obtusifolia. The sequence goes on from MCJB01015020.1 coordinate 12,596, forward strand.
GTTCGAATGAAAAATAAAGAATTTAGCAGAACTTTTCGTAAATCTCCTTTACAACTATTCTATGGGTTATTCACCTTTGAAAAGTTAGCTAATATGTACTTCGTAGAGTCAAAGTAAAGGAGACGACATTCTGTTAAATAATTACAACATTTAATATTTATTGTTAATATTAAATATTTTAATAGTAAAATATATTTGTATTACTAAACTACCAAGGAAACTTGCTTCCCTTTGTTTGAATGTATACGTTAATCTTAGTTTACATTTAAATCAAAGTAAATTGTTTAACCAAAAAATATTTTTTGTGGTCAAAGTAAATAATAGAATAAATTGAATTTCTAATAACCAATTGTACTTCACTTTTTCTAATATAGAAGAATAAGAAATAATGATAACCAACTATTTAGAGAACAAAGGAAAAAAATTCTTATTGATAATCTTAGCCTTCTTTCACGAGTTGAGAATAAGAATCAAGCAGAGAAATAAGACTAATAATATATATTTGAGAATTCCTTGATGATCGTACAAAGTATGGAAATGGGGCGTTTATAATGACACAATATATAACTGTTTTTTCATATTTAATTCCCTCTCTTTACTAATATTAATTACGTTGATTGCACGTTACTTGAGTAATTTGTAACAGTTATGGTAATAATATCAATCACGCTAGATCAGGGATCATGTTGATTTTCTTTCCAAATCCGCGACTATTAATGAGTTTTCTTTGTTTCTAGTCTTTAATTGTACATCCCGTGCCTATTTCTTCTTTCCCAGTTGTTAGATACGATTTCTTTGTAAGCAACCTCGTAGGTATTTTTTCCATGCCTTTTTTTCAACTTCTGCTTTTTTTATTATTCTAACTCTTGTGCCACCTGTCAACGCATCATTAATCCACATATCAAGTAAATTTTTTTCACTAATACAGAAAGTCTCCCCACTTTCTGAATATTCTCAACTGAATATTCGACAAGTGGTACGTATATTTATGGCGGGAATGTCTTGCCGCATTTTTCCCATATCATTATGAGTTACTTCAGAAGTGAAGAGGCGTATGTTTCCTCCATTTAATGCCTGAGACACATGTCTTGTTATGATTGGCTCGCTAATTTACAGCGCCTTTTTAGGGTTTCTGTGGCCGTGTCAGTTAGAAATGATGGTTCCGTGATGACAATCATGATGATGTCTTTCCCTTACTACATCACGTATCCTCCAAAACTTCTTCTACTTTCTTACATCCTTTCCATGCTTTTCTGCAATTCCTCTTTTCTCTTCGTGCTTCTGCTTTTAATCAACAATGTCTTCCCTTTCTTCAAACCCTTCTTCATCGTTGAACCCCCGAAAAACCATCATAGTAGACGAACTTCCTCCTTCTATAGCTCCAGTCAGGAGTAGAAGATGTGGCATGCTTCGTAGCCTAGGTTCCATATCGAGCCAAAGTACCACTTTTTCTTCTCAGAAAACTTCCTCTTCTTCCAAAGCTAAATCCTCATCCACCCCTAGATCTTCTTCTAAAGCTAGAGACAAGAACGAACCGTTACCTGAACCTGTAGTCTCTGAGATCGTTCCTCAGGAATTTTCTTTCAAATCAGATTGTGAAGTGGGGAAGAACGAAGTTTCTTCTATAGCCGCACTCAAACATGCTGATCATTATCCTTCTATAATCAACTCTGGCCTTCTTCCTTTAATACGCCGTGAATGCTATTGGAAACCTGACTTTCCAATCACAGCCACTAGTGACAATGATAGAATGACCTCCTATTGTGAAGGTTATTTCTTCGTCTACACTTATCCTTTTACCTTAGGATTCAAAACTCCTATCGAGCCGGTAATCATCGAGTTTTGTCATTGCTTTAATGTTTGCCTTGCTCAAATAGGCCGGATAATGTGGAGGGCAATGGCTTGCTTTTGTTATTTATCGGGTTTAGTTTTCGCCCCTTTTTTTTTTGTCATCTTCTCCATCTGTATTCCCCAAAACGTTTTCACGAGGGTGTTTCATGCTTGTGGCAAGGAGCAAGAGAGTCTTGGTCAGTCTTGGAGATGAGCATGATCGAGATTGGTATTCTCGGTTCGTGGCTGTTCCTACTCGCGCCTTAGTAGGAGATGAAAACATGCCCGTCCCATAAAAGTGGAACTCTGCACGTGAGTATTTCCCTTGCTTTTTCACCACATCATTTTTTTAGGAGGCTTACTTTCCCTTATTTTCTTATTTTTCAGCAATCATGAAAGTTTTTAGTGATATTCTCGATTTTTATGATTGGGTAGAATTAATGTTATCTACTGCTCCCATGGAGAAAAGATCCTGAAAATTTCTTTCCCAAAAATTTTGGTGGAAAGTGAAAACCCACGATATATTACTTTACTTTACTGTGAATTTTTTCCGTTGCTTTTCTTATTTTGACATCTTTCATTATTTTCAAGATTTTCTGTCCATGGGGTACGTACTGCATCCGCTTCTGCAGCTAGAATTACTATAAATAGTGCTTAGGAGCAATTTTGAGTGTGTCCTCTTCGAAGAGGAAAAACAAAGAGTCCCGTGCCTCTGAAGAGGAGGAAGGAGATTAAGGATCCTTGGTGAAGAGGCCACGACTCAGAAGGCACGTTGTCTTATATGATGAATCTAACACGTTTCATAACCAACCTTCAGAATCCGTGCCTTTCCACCTAGTCTATAATCTTGAGGATGCTCCTCTTGATATTTCAGAGGATGAAAATGCTTGTCCTACCTTGAATCCTCCCTCAAGTCCTACTGAAAGGCTTTTTGCTCAAGGATTTTGGGGCGAAAAAGAAGAGTTTGGCTTTGTTTCTGAAGAGCCACCTCTTGCAACCATTCTTATGAGCCTCACTGCTCCTTCTGCTACTCCTGCCGCTACTCCTGCTGCTACCGTTCCTCGTGATGAGGCTGGCCCTTCTAGTGGGAGAAGTATAAAGCAAATCATGATTGAAGTCCCCGAGGGTGTGAATATATTAAAGAAATCCAACCGAGCTGCGGTTTGGTTGAAACCGTTAATTTGCCCCCATTAAAATAAGTCCCATACCTCCATCACTCTAATGAATGATGTTATTCATTCTACTCTTAAGGTATATTCTTCTTCTTTTATCTCTTTCACTTTTTATTTTTGAGTTTGTAACTCTTTTACCTTGTCTTTTGCAGATCAATTTAATAGGTACAGAGCTGATGAGGAGGATAGCTTGGATTGAGCAGTAGGTTGTTGAGTTGAACATAGAGGCTGACAACTAGAAGGAGCAATTTGAAAGCCTTCAACTTGAGAAAGACGTTTTGGCTGGAGAGAAGGAAGTCTTGGAGCAGCAGATCAAAATTAGCGTTGTTGAGTTAGCAGTACTGAAAGCTTTCACCAACCAAGTTGAAAAAGAGAAGCATAGGATGGAAGCCTCCTTTGCTGAACAGCACTCAAGGGCCACTGTGAAAATTAAAAGTTTGAAAGAACTTCTAAATCAAAAAGAAGTATACACGGGTGATCTACTTCAGACATTGACTCAAGCTTAAGAGGATCTACGTGCTTCTTCTGACAAAGTTAAATTCCTCGAGGCTACTCTTGAACCTTTAAAGATATCTTATGAAGTTTCCGGGGTTGAAAAAGAAAACTTAAGGGCTAAAGTGGAGCAACTGAAAAAAGACTATGAGGCTCTCGAGGATAAGCTAACTCTTGATGTTAGTTAGGCCTTCTTGAATATGCATCTTGAGACTTTGACCGAGGCTAACCAAGAAGGCTTAGACCTCGAAGCTGAGATTGCAAAGCTAAGGATGCAATCAAAAGTACTCAGCAAAATCAAAGTTTCTCAACCCTCGAGGATGAAAGTTCCAAGAGTGATTTGAGTAAAGACGGTTCCGAAGCTGATCATGTTGATCCCCAGCCTTCTTCTTATCCTCTAGTTGATCCTTCCGCTCCTTCTAAAGATGCTCCTTTACTAGATGCTCCCTAGTTTCTTTCTTTCAATGTCTTTTAATATCATTTGGATGTTTTTTTGGGGATATTTTTGAATTTATTTCGGGGAAACTTTCTTTTGAATATAAACATCAATGTTAAATTTCAACATATCTTATGTATGTTTTTGCTCTTTAATTTTTGAGCTTTTCTTGCATTATCAAAGTAGAACAAATGCTTTAATATTACCTAAATAAATACACATGGTCTATTTATAAAATGAACCACCTAGCCGAGGAAAAAACTTCTTTCATTACAAATAGGGGGACTTATTGCTACAAAGTCATGCCTTTTGGTTTATAGAATGCTGGAGCTACGTACCAGAGATTGGTGACTAAAATGTTTCAAGAACATTTGGGGAAAACCATGGAAGTCTACATCGAATATATGTTAGTAATATCAGCACAAACATGGGATCATCTCATGCATCTAAACGAAACCTTTGAAATACTTCGCAAGTACAATAGAAGCTGAATCCGTAGAAATGTGCCTTTGGTGTAGCTTCAGGTAAGTTTTTAGATTTTTTTGTTTCTAATAGGGGGATCGAAGTGAATCTTGCTCAAATAAAAGCAATTGAAGAAATACCAGATATACTCATGAGTAAGAAGGAGGTACAAAAGTTGACGGGGAGAGTAGCGATTCTGGGGAGATTCATATCTAAGTCCTCGGAGAAGTGTTTTAAATTCTTTTCATTATTGAATATATACACATGATCTTGTTTATAAAAGGAGGCCCTTTTATATAATAACATTGATGAAGATGCCATCTTATCTTTATATTGGTGTAAAGATATGGAATATGAAGTAATTTGAAGAAGTTGTATTTGAACTTTCAAAACAAATATTCATATACATCGTTTTCATAAGTGCTTTCATTATAGCAGGTTTACAAGTTCGGGTTTAACTATCCCGTGACTATATTCGTAGACTTAACCTATTAACTCTTGGGAGTTTTCTGCTGTATCTTAAGTTCCTTACTTTCATTCCATCTACGAGCTTGAAAATTAATTTTCTTCAAGGTTTTTCCTTTGCCTATTGAGAGCTATGCTTTTGTGGTGTACTTCTTACTTCTCATGTACTTCTTCCATATGCATAGTCCCCCAATGATTGATCTTTGAAGTATAAAATCTTGAACACTAGATCAACTCCTCTTGACGATCCTTTTCCTGGAAAAGGAAATACATATGGGACTTGGAGTTAATTGTTTTTTATGATGACTTCTTAACCCTTTCCATCAAAATTATTGCAACCTAGTCCGGAAATAATTAAGTATGCCATGTCTTTCAGGTCTAATGTCATCATCTAGTGCTGGCTAGATTTTTTCCTATAATCTAAGATGGTTAGTAACATTCAAATAAATAAATAAAAAATTAACTTTAAGGTAATTGACTGTGGGTACTTTCTCAAAAGTAGTACTTCTTCAAGTTTACCGCATTCCAATTGGAAGGTAACACATTCCCGTCCATGGTCTCCAACTCATACGCTCCTTTCCTAGCAACACCTTTAACTCGATACGGACCTTCCCAATTAGGAATTAATATCCCTTCATTTGCCGCCTGTGTTGATAAAAACATCCTTTTAAGGACAAAGTTCCCAATCTTAAAATATCTACGATTTTCCCTTTTGTTGTAATATTGCTCAATCCTTTGCTTTTACGTTTCCATCCGTACCAAGCCGATTACCTTCTCTCCTATGTCAAATCTAATTTGTGCGAAGAACTTCCTTATTCGATATTTCATTTTTATTTTCGAACCTCGTTCTTGGATCCCCTATTTCGATTGGAATTAATGCCTCAATTCCATAAATAAGAAAAAATAGGGTTTCGCCCGTGCTTATTTTCGCTGTTGTCCTATAGACCATAATACTCTACTCTAGGTAACACTTCAAGCCAGCTGCCTTTTGAGTCTTCCAACCGTTTCTTTATATTGTTGACAATGATTTTATTTGTTGATTTTGCTTGTCCATTAGCTACCGGATGATATGGTGACGAAGTAATTCATTTAATTATCTAGTTTTGAAAAAATGAGTAACCTTTGCTCCCACGAGTTGTGGCCCATTATCACAGAAGATTTTCCTTCGGACCCCAATCGACATATTATATTCCTCAAAATAAAGTCAACAACCTCTTTTTCTCGTGCCTGTTTAAAGACACCTGCTTCCACCCACTTAGAAAAATAGCCGTTTAGGATTAATAGAAACCGTACCTTTCTTGGTGCTTGAGGCAGAGGACCTACGATATCCATTTCCCACTTCATAAACGTCCACAGTGCGATAATTGAATGAAGCAACTCTGCCGGTTGATGCATATTGTTTGCGAACCGTTGACATTTATTACATCTTCTCACGAAGTTTTCCGCCTCGTCTTCTATTTTTGGCCAATAATACCTTGCTTTTATTAACGTTTTCACTTGTAACCTTCCACCATTTACTTCCGCAATGTCCTTCATGCACCTTTCGCATCACAGACTCAGTTTGTGAGGGACCGAGGCACGGAGCTAAAGGTCCTCCAAATATCTTTCGTTACATATTATCTTCTACTAAGAAATATCGAGCTGCTTTTATTTGTAACAATTGGGGCTACTTCTTATCTTCAGGTAAAGTTCCATACTGCAGATATTCACAAATTTATTTCTCCAATCCCAGGTTAAATTGTTGATGTTTACCTCGTTCTTGGTTTTTTTTTAAAGCTAAATAAGAATTTTATTAATAGAAGCATAATACAAAAGTGGAGGGGAACATGAACCATAGCTCCAATAGAAGAATAAATGTACACTTAGTAATCCTAATGTGATAACTAAATATACCTAAGATGTGGTAAGGTGTTAGACCTATGGTAATGTGGCGATTGTCTATTTTCAAGTAATAGACATTCGCATGTACAAAAACAGAGTGAGATTGTTCTAGGTCAGCTATACAAAAACGTACATGTGTTTCTGCTTCTATTGTGTGATTTGGGGAAGTGTTCCCTTGTATGTACATCTGATATCCAAAAGTGATTTCTAGAGTTATCAAAAGAGTGCCAAAAGAGTGCGAGCTATCTTCAATTTTGCTTTGACTTTGTAAAGAAAAGCCAAGTTGAAGAGGACTGTTTGTTTTGAAGTGATTGTTGCTGTTGGTTGTGTGCTGGGATTGCTGTAGTAGAGTGCTGTCTTCTCTTGTTTCTACCTGGTGATGATCTATTGTTGCTTCCTTGTCTTGTAATGTCTGCTGGTTTAGAGTAGTACTAGTGTGAAGCTGGGTAGAGTCATGTTCCCAGTGTTGCAATGTGGTTGGGAGTGTCCATGATGATTGCTGAGGTTGCAAGAGATTGAGCACCAGAGGTGCTAATACCACACCTTGCAACTGCAGCAATAATCTGAACCAATTCAATTTGCCTACTGAATGGTGGAGGGTGTTGCTTCCATTAGTGAAATTGAGATTTCTGTTACTGCTGCTTTGGTTTTTTGTTTGATTTTGATGAAATGCAGGGAGTTGTTTTTGTTGATTGTTTGATAGGTGTGTTTTTAGATCATGTGGTTGCTGCAAACTTGGTGGTTGCCAGTCTATGTTGCTATGCCTGCTAAGTTGACTATTGACTGAATTCCAGTGATTGGTGGTGGCAGGGGATGTCCATCTTGCTGTCTCTATGCTGTTGCTGCTACTTATTTGTGTGCTGGATGAGTTCCTGTGTTGTATGCTAGTAATGAAGATCCCTGATGAGTGCTGTAATTGCAACAGATTGAGCATTATAAATTCTAATACCACACATTGCAATTGCAGCACTGATCTGGATTCCTCCACACTATGTGGCAAATTGAAAAATCTATTGAAAGCAGTGATGTTTTCCTCTGAGTTGACTTTGATGATATTGAAGATTTTTGATTCTTTTCTGATGATGTATCTTTGAACATTGAGGCTGTTATTGCTAATCTTCTCATGTTGCCGGTGTAGGCTTGGGAGTTGTCTTGACTGCTGCACATTGGGATTGTTCTTTTGATGTATTTGTATAAGGTAGTTGTTTAATGCTTCCTTGGTAGTGAACTGCTCCCAGGAGTGAGTCTTAGTGAATGGAGAGTTGAGCTTTTGTTGTTTCCTTATGTAAGTGCTGTATCTTTGTGTGAGTTTCTTCTGCTGCTGCTGTGATCTTGCTGTGAGCTGAAGTAGAGTTCTGGAGTTTAGTGAGTTCTGAGGTTGAGATGTGCTGAAAGTATTGCTGGTTTCAACTGAGGTGTCCTTGTTGGTGCTTTTTGCTTCTAGTTTGGTGCTGTGGTTATGTAGAGTGGTGCTGCTGTTGCTGAGGTTCTGGTGTTTTTTGTGTCTATATACTTGCTGACATTGCTTAGAGTAATTGGCGTCCAGTGTACTAGCTAAAAAAGCAATGGAATGAGCATTAGAAATGCTATTTCCCCCATTGCTTTTTCAGCAGTAGATTGGATCCACTCCGTGATTTGCATTTCATGTGATTGGCTGTTGATTGAGCTCAAGGTGCTGATGGTGATTTCATGTTGATGGCAGCCCAGGTCTTCAACATTTCCTGCAAGACAAAATATCTTGTTAGCATGTATCCAGTGTTCCACTTCCTCCTCAGTACAGCTGTTGTGATGAAGCTTGTGGTGGCATCCCAGGTGCAACAGTGTGCCTGCACACATCAGTACATATGTCATATGAGCTCCTGCATCTATAATCTATTCCCCTTTGCTAGAGTTGTAATCATGGTCTCTCCTAGGCTTCTTGCTGGTGTCCTGCTTTGCCACCATTGTACCTGCAGCATTAAGAAGCATGTTAAGAAGTTGTTGAAGTCATTGTTTGATCTCAAGTTCATGGTAATGATCCATTGTGGTGGTCTTGGAGTATGTGTTTGAGACCCTCCAGTATTTCCTGTAGAGTAATTCATTTAGCCCTGTTCCATTTTTCCTGCATCATTGCTGCTGAGATTATGGTTTCCACCCATCTCTTTTCCTTTTGGCTGGTTTAATACCCTCTGTTTCCTGTCACCTTTACTCTTAGATAAGGACATTGACTTTTATCACTATTAACCAACCTTCTACTTTGTGTGTCTAATTCATCAAAACACTGGCAATCAATAGGTACAACATCCAGGGCATAGTTTGCAATATGGTCTGCCAATCTGTTGCCTTCCCTGAGTGTGTGCGCTATTGTTGCATTGCATCTTGTCATCAACTCCTTGATTTCTGCAATAGTTTCCTGGATGGACCAAGGTACTCTCCATTCTCCCTTTATGCTCTTCATTAGCATCATTGAGTCAGTATGGAGCTCTATTAGAAGTTGTTCATTATGGACACAATATCTCAAGGCCTCCACCATTGCTTGTGCCTCAGCTTCAGTGTTTATGCTTTCGTTGATCTCCTTACTGTAGGCATGTATTACATCTCCCTCTTCATTTCTCAGTACAAAGCCAATGGAGCTTCTACCTGGGTTGCCCCTGGAAGTGCCATCTGTGTTGACTTTGATCCTTCCTTGTATGGGGAATTCCCAAATTACCTTAGTGTACTTCAAAGTGGGAGTGTATTGTTCCATCATATCAATTATATCTGGCCATTTATGGGGGATGTTCTGAAATCCTGGCTTTCTAACTTTGATAAACATCTGGAGAGTAGAGGTAATTTGATAGATTACCCTGTTGATGGTGACTGTATCCCCATATTTGTAGCTATTTCTTCTCTTCCACAGCTCCCATATGATCACTGAAGGTAGGGCTTGCATTATTGGTTTCAGTCGATTAACAACATCTATAGTTTGACATTTGGTCACTGCTTGGTGCAAGGTAATACCTTGTACATCAATTCCTGCATTGCCAAGAAAGTATCTCCACACTTTATTTGCAGCATATGATGTGAAGAAAAGGTGCTGTCTTGTCTCTTCCTATGGCTCTGTGCAACACCAGCATTTAGAAGCCATGTTATAGCCCAGTTTTTTTGAAGTAATCATCTAGTGATAATCTGTTTCTCCAAACTTTCCACATGAAAAAAGCAATTTTGAATGGCAATCCCTGCACCCAAATGTTTCTATAAGCATTGGAAGGATGTTGTCTCCTTCTCAGGTATTCCCAAGCTGTCTTGACAGTGAATTCACCTCTGGTTTCAAGCATCCATACTGGTTCATGAAGCACACCTGCCATAGTTGGTGGTTTGATATTATCCAGTATGTGTGCAGCAAGATTATTTGGTAAGATCTCCCTTATCTTCTCTTCATTCCAGTGATCTTCTTCTATCACATCCTGTATGTTTTGTACAGTCTCATCACATATGAACTCAGGTGGGGTAACAAAGTATAAGGCTCCCAGTCCTGTTCAGTTTTCAAACCAGAATAATGAAGATCCCATTTTAGGTTTCCAGAGGATTTGGTGCTCCATGATGCTTCTGCATTCAATCATTTTCCTCCAGATGTGAGATCCACCTCTCCAAGGAACAATTATTGGATTGAGCTTTTTACAATATTTTTGGCTCATGAATACACTCCATAAACTTGGTTTTGTTCTGAAATTCCACCACAGTTTACAGAACAATGCTGTAGACATGTCATGTAGGGATCTGAAACCTGCACCTCCTTCCTCACATGGAAAGCATAAGGTATTCCATGATGCCCAATGCCTTCTTGGATTTCCAACAGAATTGCACCAAAAGAATTGTGCAATTATCTTGTGAAGTTTGTTGATCACATTGGCAGGAGGATTTACTGCAGAGAGGAGGTGAATTGGCATACTCTGTAAGACTGTGATAAGCACAACCCTGCCCCCTATAGAAAGTAGTTTCCCTTTCCATTTTTGAAGCTTATCCATCATTTCTGTATAAGACCTTGGTAGTAATCTATATTCCTTCTCATGTAGAAGATTGGACATCCAAGGTAGGTAAAAGGGAAGTCTTGCTGCATGATTCCTGTGATCCTTTGTACCCTGTTGATCACCCGTGTTGAGGAGGAGTGATGCATGTATATTGCAGATTTACTCTTGTTTATCAGTTGGCCAGAAGCAGCTTCATATGCAGTCAGCACTTCCATTATCAACTGCAGTGAGGTGGCATCTGATGAAGAGAAGATAATTGTGTCATATGCATATGCTAGATGATTAATCTTGGGACTCCATTTGGGTAAGCCAAATCCACAGAAATAGAGGTTAGAGTGTAGAGCATTGAGTCCCCTAGATATGGCTTCTGCTGCCATTATGAACAGGGCAGGTGACAGAGGATCACCTTGTTTAACTCCTCTTGTGGATTTAGAGAATCCATGTGGTTCTCCATTGAGCAGGACAGAATACCAGTTGTTGGCCACTAGCCCATGTACCAGACCAATGAATCTTTCTTCAAATCCCATCTTCCTCAGTACTTTGGTCAGGAACAACCATGATAATCTATCATATGCTTTTGTCATGTCCAGTTTAATTACAATATTTAGGCCTGCTTTAGTTCTCAGTCGAATATCTGCTATAATCTCTTGAGTTAAGAGCACATTTTCTACTATGCTTCTGCCTTTAACAAAACCAGCCTGTTCATCAGAAATTAGCTTTGGTAGAATGACCACCAGTCTATCATGAACTACTCTAGAGAATATTTTGTTGATGAAATTACTGAGGCTGATTGTTCTCAAGTCTGAAAAGGTCTGTACTTCCTTCTTCTTGGGCAACAACACTAGGTTTGTGTGTGTGACACACTTGGGAAGAGTATGGCCATTAAAGACTGCTTTTACCATGTCAACTATATCATTTTCAACTATATCCCAGCATGACTGATAGAAGCACCCAGTGAAGCCATCTGGTCCTCCTGCACTTTCTGCCTTCAAACCAACCACTGCATCCTTAACTTCCTCCCTTGTTGGTTGCTGCATTAATAGACAGTTGTCTGCATTGTCTACGATCACATTTTTTGAGCTGAATAAAATAAGTGCACCACGATCACATTTTTTGAGTTTGACACATCGGCTACTGACCTATGTTTGCTAATGCCTCTGCTTCCACGTTCTCCTCTCTTGGTATTTGAATAACCTTTCATATGTAGAATTGATGCAATAGTTTTTGCACCTTTTCTAGATACTGTTTCATCTATGTCTCTCTATCCACCTAATTTTCTTGCATTTGTTTTACCCAAACCTGCTTCTTTTACGTTCGAGGATCTGTCTGTATACAATGTCCAAGTCCCCGCATTGGACCCGGTAAATATTCATACCTCATTTTCAGCTTCAGGAAGTAAGCTTGAGCTAAAACCTGCTACGAAATCCGCTAGTACCTGTGGCTTTATAGCAGTTCGAGGCTGATAAACAATATCATATTCACTCCCATTTTCCTAATTTTTCAGATAATTCATGTTTATGTAAAATATTTCTTAATGAGAAAGTAGTTACTACAGAAATAGGATGACAATGGAAATAAGGTCGTAACCCTCTTGAAGCCATTATTAATTCTAATTCTAGTTTTTCTAGATGAGGATATCTCGTCTCAACATCTTATAGTGATTTACAGACATAGTAAATTGAAGATTGCGCACCTTTTTTTTAAACCAATACCGCGCTTACTGCTACTTCTGATACGGCGAGATAAATGAGCAATCTCTCTCCATCACTAGGCTTTGACAATAGAGGTGGTTTCGACAGATATGCTTTTAAATCCTTCAAAGCTTGCGAATAGTCATCAGTCAATTTGAATTGATTTTGTGTTTTCAATAAAGAAAAGAATTTAAAACACTTCGTCGAAGACTTAGATATGAATCTCCCAGAGCCGCTACTCTCTCCGTCAGCCTGTGTACCTCCTTCTTACTCGTGAGTACATATGGTATTTCTTCAATTGCTTTTATTGAGTTGGATTCACTTCGATCACCCTGTTAGAAACAAGAAAACCTAAAAACTTACCCGAAGTTACACCAAAGACACATTTCTCCGGATTCAGCTTCATAATATACTTGCAAAGTATTTCAAAGGTTTCGTTCAGATGCATGAGATGATCTCCTATTTGTGCTGACTTTACTAACATATCATCGATGTAGAATTCTTGAGAAATTTCTGTCACCAATCTCTGGTACTTTAAATCAAAAGGCATGACTTTGTAGCAATAACTCCCTCTGTCAAGAATAAAAGAAGTTTTTTCCTCGTCTAGGGGGTCCTTTTTTATTTGATTATAACCAACGTAAGCATCCAAAAAACTTAGAAGTTCATGGCCAGCTGTAGAATCAATTAATTGATCTATATGCTGTAAGAGGAATGAATCTTTGGGCATGCTTTATTTAGATTAATATAATCTACACATAGTCACCATTTTCCATTTTTCTTTGGTACTACAACCGTATTAGCTAGTCAGCCAGGGTACTTTACCTCACATATTGAACCAATTTTCAGAATTTTTTGCACTTCCTCTTGAATTACCTGATTTTTGAATGCTCCTTGCTTTCTCTTATTTTGTTTCATCGGGGTATGTGATGTATCTTTGTTTAATTTGACTCCCAGTGGAATATCTGTCATATCTGAATGCGACCAGGCAAAACAATCAACACTAGTGCATAAAAACTCAATTAACTTACCTTTTAATTCCGGGTTTAAGTTAATTCCAATATAGATTTTTCTGTCGGGCTAGTGTTCGAATAGTGCAACCGCTTCAAGCTCTTCCATATATATTTTAATAGTTTCATTCTCTTCTAGCTCTAGATCACATCGGGCCTCGCATCTATATTTGCTTCACTTTGCATTTTCAATTGAGGTAGAAAGCAAATTCTCCTCAGTTAAATCTTGTAATTGCTATTTATCATCTCCATCTTCGAGTACTCCGCTTGCCATCACAATTGTGTTGTTTTCTCACGCCGCCTGCTGATCTCCTCTGAGCTGTCAAATTCCCCATCCTGATGAAAATTTGATTACTTGATGCAATGTTAACGACACAGTATCCATGTCATGAATCTACAACCTTCCTAAAATTATATTATAAGCCATGTTTGCATCCACCACTTGAAACTTGGTATCCTTGACAACACCCTCTGTGAATGTTGCTAACATAATTTCTCCTTTCGTTACAACACTTGAATTATCAAACCCAGACAAAGATCGGGCCTTAGGTATGATATGATCAGTCGCTTGCATCTCATTCACCATTCTTAACAGTATAATGTTCAAACAGAGTTACCTAGATCAAATAAAACTCGCCTAGCATTAGTATCATGAACAAGTAAAGATATTATTAGAGCATCATTATGAGGGATGATCAAGCCATCCATATCTTTATCATCAAATGTTATGTTGTCTCCTTCCAGAATTTGACGAACCCGCTTCCCGAAGGTTACTAAGATCTTAGCTGTCTTTTTCGCTATTGTATATGTTACTCCGTTGACCTCCTCACCCCCAGTTATAACATTTGCCGTTCTCTTTGGTGATGTGGGTTCTTACCTATTTTTCATATAAGATTGATTTCCTTTTTCACTAAATAGGTCCGCGATAACCTTTTTTCAGTAAATATTCAACCACCCCGTAAGAGCCTGCATTCTGTTGTTCTTTGACCATGATCATTATGGAATTCACACCAGAATTCTTGGCTTCTTTTGCTTGGATCCGTTCTTAGCTCTTTTGGCCACGTAGTTTAACACCCATACCTCTTAGTACAGCTACCAACTCAGACGAACTGACATTGAAATTATAATCTCCTATTCGTGATCGGAAATTTTGATTGTTGTTCCTTGCTGTATCCCACTCTTTCCCGAATCGAGAAGAAAAAGTTGCCTCCTTCTTTCTTGATCTTCGATCGAGCCATACCTGTTCTTATTTTGATCTAGGTTCTCGTCCCGCGGGTCCCATGTACGGTTCATACCTATTTTTTTCGGATCTCCTTTATGATTCTAAATGTCTAGGTCTGTACCTTTCCTCTACTTTTGGCTGCGAAACAGTATCTTCTTCTATCCGTAAGTTTGTGATGTACCTATGTCACGACCCAAAATCCAACTAGTCGTGATGCCAACTAACCCAATCCACTAGGTAAGCCAACAAACGACAACCCAATTCAATGAGATTTATTGAGAAAATAAATGATGAAATAACTAAACTTTTATACATTTCCCAAGGACTGGTAGTATAATGAGCTTCTAAGATTTAGAGTTTACAAAGCTGGTATGAAATAAATACATCATCTGTTTGAAAAATGCATGAACATATTAATAATTCTAAAGCTACCAAGAATAAGAGGAACCTACGACCGGAACGCAGGTACATCTTCAATGCCAGCTCCCGCCATACATAGCAACATCAACATAAAAAATCTGCAACAAGGTGCAAAAGTGTAGTATGAGTACAACTGACCTCATGTACTCAATAAGTAACAAACCTAACCTTAGGTTGAAAGTAGTGACGAGCGGACAATGGTCAAAGTCCAACACCAACAGCCAGGAACAACTCGTAACAATATAAATAAGGCTGTACAAGTAATAACTCAAAGATATGATGCTCAGCTCGTTCACAGTTACGGAAAAATAGGCATGCTTTTCAGGTATAATAGTAAAAATCCAGATCTTTCACCGAAATCACCAAAATGTGAGTATATCAGAAACTGTGATTTTTCCCAATAATTTTCAATAATAGATAGGATGTTTCATTATCAGATGTCATGAGGAAAGTACATCGCTATGCCTACATGTCAATATGCATGTGAAGTCATGAATGTCACAATACCGTACAACATGAGGAAATACATCTCTATGGTTACGTGCCAAGTATACATGTCAAGTGCAGTGCACCACAGTGATAAAATCATGTGCTCATGCTCTCGGGACAGTCAACCTCACTCGGCACGCTCAATCACTCAGTCCTCCCCGTCACTCAACACTCGCACTCAGTAGGTACCTACGCTCCATGCTGGTATGTCAGAGGGGCTGATCCTGCCCAAGTGCTAATATAAGCCGATCATTGCTTGAATCAATAAAGCTTGCTGCGGCATGCAGCCCAATCCCATAAATATCACTCATAGTCAAGCTCTCGGCCTCACTCAGCCATCATCCTCTCCAGTCTCTCGTCTTCACAAATCTCATGCCAATCAGCCCAAACAATAATAATATGATGTGAGACAAATGATAATAGAGCCTGAGATATGATATGCAATGCATGAGTATGACTGAGTATGTAATTACAATTTAAGCAAATAAATCAACAACAGAAATGACCTCAGTGGATCCCAGTAGGATAAGCATATAGCCTAAACATGGTTTCTAACATGGATCGCAGCTCAATTACTCTAGCACGTAGAAAATTTCATGGATAGAAATAAGATTAGGTCACTACACAGTACCACATAAACAATCAAGTCCTAACTCACACGATGTACGCCCACATGCCCGTCACCTAGCATGCGCGTCACCTCAACACCAAACACATAACACGTATATTCAGGGGTTCACACCCCCATCACAAAGTTTAGAAGTGTTACTTACTTCAAATAAGCCAAATCCAATACCGAGCAAGGAAGCAATACTTTGGAAATGTTACCCCGCACGGACCGACCTCCAAATAGCTCAAAACTAGCCAAAAGTAACTCAAGAACATCAAATAATGCCAATAGAAGCAAACCCAATCGATAAAGGTGGAATCTTTAATCAAAAGCCCAAAATCAACCAAAAGGTCAAACTCGAGCCCGCACCTTAGAACCCAACAAAACTCAAAAAATTCGACTACCATTCAATTACGAGTCCAACCATACTAGTTTCACTCAAATCCGACTTCGAATCGTGTTCAAAACTCAAAAATTCACTTTATGAATTAGACAAAACCCCCTAATTTCACTCTTGAAATGATCAATCAAATGCAAAAAACAAAGATAGATTCATGAAATATAATCAAAATTGAGTAGAGGACACTTACCCAAATCCATATGGTGAAAATCGCCTCAAATATCGTCTTAATCCGAGCTCCGCAGCTCGAAATATGCTAAAATGGCCAAAACCTTCGAAATAGAGTACTTTATATTCAATACCTAGGGATACTCATCGCAATCGTGGAACAACCTTCGCGATTGCGGAGAACAAGTGCCACTGCCACCCAAAAGCTCTACGCATTCGCGACACTGACAATGCGAAAGCTAAGAAGACGGGGCCCAACCTTCACGAACTCGTCCCATGTTACGCGAACGCATTGAAGAATCTTCTAGCTCCCAGCTCTCAGCTCAGCTCTATGCGAACACGATGACTCCTACGCGAACGCGTACTACAACCAACACAAAACTACACGAACACGGTCTTCCAGTCATGATCGCGATTAAGAAACCGCCCAGCTCCAAGCTTTCCTCTACGCGATTGCACCTCCAACTTCGTGATCGCGAAGAACATTTGGTGCACTAGACATCACCATAACAATGCAAATATGAGGAAAAATGGTCCGAAATCAACCAGAATCACGCCCGACCCCTCGAGAACCCGTCCGAACATTGCAACAAGTCGAATAACATAATGCAGACCTACTCGAGGCCTCAAATCACGCATAACAACATCAAAACTGCGAATCACGCCTCAAACCGAACTTAATGAACGTTGAATCTTTCAACTTCAAAACTCGTGCCGAACCTTATCAAATCAACTCGGAATGAACTAAAACTTTGCACACAAGTCCCAAATGCCATAACGAAGCCATTCCAATTCACATAACCACAATCCAAACCCGATATCATCAAAGTCAACTCCTGGTCTAACTTATAAACATTCCAAATCTTCAAATTGCCAACTTTCGCCAAATAGTGCCGAAACTTTCTAGGAACATCCAAGTGCAGATATGGGCATACGCCTAAGTCTAAAATCACCATTCGAACCTAACGGAACCATCAAAACGCCAATCCAAGGTCAAATATATAAAAGTCAAACTTGGTCAACTCTTCCAACTTAAAGATTCCTAGTGGAGAATCATTCTTCCAAACAATTCCAAATTACTTGCAACAAAATCGATGATTCACACAAGTCATAATACATCATAGGAAGCTATTCAAGGCTTCAAATAGCTGAACAAAATGCTTATGCTCAAAATGACTGGTCAGGTCGTTACATTCTCCCTCACTTAAACATACATTCGTTCTCGAACATGCCCAGAGTCATTCCAAAGCCATCAAATTATCGTGTAACCTTACCATGCACATACCCGAGGGTGATCCCACATCACCCCAATCCATATAAGCTTGATAAGACAACATAACTGGAGATCATTACTTCAACCTTAGTCCGTAAATAGAACCCAAATTTCCAACATCCGCATCCTTACAAGACCCGAATCTTGTATCTACATACTGTATAAGTATGAACAAGCTATATCAAGCCATAACCATAACCCAAGATGTACACATGATATACCACTTAACTCGCATGCTCTTAATAATAATTTCTGATCACAGTAGCTGCTCAAAACAAACCCGACACCGGTAGCAAACCTCATATCAACTAAAATCTTGTAATGAACCTTCATCCACGGCCAATGATGAAAGAAACATACAGAAACTCATAACCACCAATCAGATTAACAAGTCGTGGAGCTCTCCTCCTTTGGCAAGAACCATAGCCAATTTCTAAGCCGATCAGTGACATTATCTTTCCAAATATACTGTAATCAAATCCGATAGCGCCCATTATAGGTCCAACGACCTCATCTCATCACAACCACTCTACTGACATGCCACACCAATACAACCTTAAGTCACAAACCGTGCAATCCGTGCACCAGTACACAACAATTCAATGCACCCAAAAATGGAAAATGACTCAACTGAGAGAACTGTCCCGCAAGCTCAATAAGTACCACCACAAAGCAATGCTAAGAACCCATCACACACAGTAGAACCAAAACACACGAATCTATCACAGAGGATCATATCCCATCATAACCCCGGTGCAATACGTGATCCATCCAAACGCCGATCCATATGAAATACCTCGAGCCTAAATGCTCGAAATCAACAACCACAGGCAATTCGACATCAAGTACACAAGTGCATGACCTTAACCATGGAGAAGAAAATAACACTATATACCACACCTGGAAACAACATAACCAAGATAACCACCCCGCTCGAATTCCGCTACAAGGCCCAAACTGAACCGCATAATCTGTGCATATAACCAATAAATCACAACTCTTCGTAGCATAGGAGAGTAACACATAGAACATATTAGAACACTAACAAGCTCAACTCTAATCGAATGCCACACCCTTCAACACTAACAGTTCCGTGTCAAAAAATCTGACCTGGTGTGGAATACACTTCCCTATTGGGCCTACCAATGGGCCCCCAAAATTAACTCCGGTCATCCCCAAATGGGAAAATAGCCCTCACAAAATCCACAATGATCAAACCATAGCACGTACCTTTATCTAGCTAACTTTGGCCACCTCTTCACAGTCCGCAACCCCAAAACAAATCTGCTTTTGAGAACTCCCAGTCTCCAAATCCATAGAACACATGAATCACCATAGCCGATCCCAACTCCACCACTTGAATAACTAACACATAGCTCATACACAATCATCCCTACGAGAAATACTTCTAAAATTCTTCCACGCCACATAGCGAAAATCTGAACATCAGTAGTCGATCAATCTGGCGAGTACTACAATACCAATGAAGCATCCGTAAGTCAAAACACAGTACGCCTTTTGAAATGCGCACCCTCCTCAGGCAACACAAAGTAGTTATAGCATTCATCAAAACATCAGAAGCCGTCCATGCCGTCTAAGAATTCATAACCTTCCCTTTAAAACTGAACAGTGACCTTAAATCTCAATCCCACACACCACACCACATCTATTATGCCATCATGTGAAAAGCACGAGAATCTCATTAACAACTCTGAGTCACAAGAAAAATACATACCCGATAAGTCAAAAACCTTCCACTTGATCCCATCTAGGAGAAAATTATAACGCGTAACATACCCCTCATACCTGTAGATAATATCCTTCTCAAATTGTGGTAGAAATCATCGAGAATACTTCAAAGCCCATTTGCACACAACCAAGCCATCAGTTAACTCAATCAAGCCATGCAGGTTGCCAAACCCAAGAGTATTACCACAAAACACCTGTAGAGATTCACCACATCATACGTACCCAAAGAACCGATCATATCCATTATCGTACTGATCCAACCTACTCCCAAGCTGTCCTATTTCTCTGAGTTCCTTTCGAATTACCCTCAAGTTGACATTTCTCCTTGCCAGAACACCATGATCCTTACCCAAAGCTCACCACAAGAGATCCTAGAATAAAACCACACCGCCCTAAGGCCCATAAGCCGCTGTAATCCCTCTTAAGCACCCCAAAAGTACCACAACCGCGACACCTACTCTGAAGAGACCTTATATGAATCTAAAGTTGTTTCCTTCACCTTCCTAATACTAAAATATAGAATCCATAATGATGTAGAAATACCACGAGTCTCGACACCATCTAATGAAAATCTTAGATTCTAGCCATATACAAATCCAGAAAAATCTCAATTGCCTTATATAAATCTTGAATCCATTAGAACCTTCTCGAGAGTCTTCCACTCTGCTCAGATCTGAATTGCATCGTCCAAACGGCCGAACGAGCTATGCCTCATTAGCATAATAACACCCAAAGAAGTAATCCACACCTCTAAGCAACCGAGTAAATTCCTACTCCATGCTCACTACATCCTTCACGAATAACAATTCAAATCATTGCATGATTCACACATACCCATAAAGTGTAATACACTATGCATCCAGAAATTTTCTTGCTTAAGTCATCCTCAAAACCAGCCTTCGCAAGTCATAACTGATCCACAAGTATGCCTCAGACCGAATCCAATACAACATGTAACCATGCAATCAAATCATTGATAACAGACTCCCCCACTTGGCTCAAAACCATAGATCAAAACACTCGATAACTCACAACGACCATACTCTATTATTGCCATAATACCGCAGTGCGATTCAACTAAATCCTTCATAAGCTCATGTACCACAACCATATAATACCTCAAATTATCTACTAAGCTCGCATTCATCCTCGTGACGGGCAGGTCAATTTTCTCAACCAATCCAAACTCAAATTGCAAAACCTATACCCACTGGTAGAAAAGGAAGCCTCCACATAACATCATAAGGATCACATATCCGTAGATTACCCCGCAGGTGATAACTCACCTGCTTAGCCTTGAACTTACATCTCCCTATACCCTTTCACAACCACAACTACTATGCAATCACTTAATCTTCATGAGTCTGAACTCATCAATAAGACATAAAAATCTACTTCGTCCCACAAATGAAGTAACACGAATGAATCTCTAAAAAATCTTCATAACCCAAGACTGTATGACACATCCAAAAAAATCAAACATCTAATAGTCCTTTCCACATCTCAAGAAAACTCTTCTCGCCACATCCAAACCATCTGAACGCATACCACAGTCTCGTCATACTCATCATATAACCATCCAATCACTCACCGAGCCATAAATTCCACTCATAGGGACACCACTGGACATAGAAGTCCAAAAGCACATGCTCACACAACTAAACTACGGAGCCTAATCTGCGGTCCAAATCGGGCCTCAAGTCTTCCAGACTGGCCCATTACCAAAACACAAAAAACACATCTTGCACTCCATGGAATCCATAAGCCGTCGATGTACAACTGATACCGAGCGCTCATATGCATATATGAGTGAGTGGAAAGAATTCAAAGATATACGCTTCAAGCTGAATCATTGCCGCACGAAAGGAAAGAAAGATGGAAAGTTTATCCTAAATGCCTTGTAGCCTCTCGAAGATAGGTATGGACGTCATCATACCAATGTGCAAGACTCTACTAGACACTTGCTCATGACTCGCAGAACCTATAAACCTACATCTCTGATACTAACTTGTCACGACCCAAAATCCAACTAGTCGTGAAGGCACCTAACCCTACCCCCTAGGTAAGCCAATTAACAACAACCCAATTCAATGAGATTTACTGAGAAAATAAATGATGAAATAACTAAACTTTTATACACTTCCCAAGGACTGGTAGTACAAATTATGAGCTTCTAAAATTTAGAGTTCACAAAGCTAGTATGAAATAAATACATCATCTGTTTGAGATATACATGAACAGATTAATAATTTTAAAGCTACCAAGTACAAGAGGCAGCTATGACAGGAACACAGGTACATCTTCAATGCCAGCTCCTGCCATACACGACAACATCAACACAATCTCCAAAATCTGCACACAAGGTGTAGAAGTATAGTATGAGTACAACCGACCCCATGTACTCAATAAGTAACAAACCTAACCTTAGGTTGACAGTAATGAAGAACTTGGACAATGGTCAGAGTCCAACACCAACAGCCAGGAACAACTCGTAACAATATAAATAAATCAATACAAGTAATAACTCAAAGATATGATGCTTGGATCATTCACAGTTACGAAAAAATAGACATGCTTTTTAGGTATAGCAGTAAAAACCCAAATCTTTCACCGAAATCACCAAAATGTGAGTATATCAGAAACTATGATTTTTCCCAATAATTTTCAATAATAGATAGGATGTTTCATTATCAGATGTCATGAGGAAAGTACATCTCTATGCCTACATGTCAATGTGCATGTGAAGTCATGAATGTCACAATACCGTACAACATGAGGAAATGCATCTCTATGGTTATGTGCCAAGTATACATGTCAAGTGCAATGCACCACAGTGATAAAATCATGTGCTCATGCTCTCGGGACAGTCAACCTCACTCGGCACGCTCAATCACTCAGTCCTCCCCGTCACTCAGCACTAGCGCTCGGCAATCGCACTCAATAGGTACCTGCGCTCACAGCTAGTATGTCAGACTTTGGAGGGGCGGATCCTCCCAAGCGCTAATATAAGCCAATCATGGCATGAATCAATAAAGCCTGCTGCGGCGTGTAGCCCGATCCCATAAATATCACTCACAATCAGGCCCTCGGCCTTACTTAGTCATCATCCTCTCCAGTCTCTCGGCCTCACAAATCTCATGCCAATGAGCCCAAACAACAATAATATGATGTAAGACAAATATAATAGAGACTGAGATATGATATACAATGAATGAGAATGACTGAGTATGTAACTGCAATTTAAGCAAATAACTCAATAGCAGAAATGACCTCAGTGGGTCCCAACATGATTCTTTTGAGCCTTTTCTACTTATGCTTTGAGATTTATCTTTCAACCTTTACTAGTTCATAGTTCACGGTAGTAAGATAACTTCTTTATTGTGATATCTTTGATTACTTAGTGGTATTCTTAGAAGGCGATAAATATAAGTTATTAATTGTTGTCTCAAGTTACTCGTAAAGGGGCAAGATCCGAATCTATTGTTTTGATTTGTTTTTGAGTAAAGCCGTTTGATTTCGTCAATAAATCGAAATGTTGTTGCTTTGATCTTGTCAAGGCTATAGAACTTTTGTTCTTGGAAGGTCTTGGAATTCTTTCCTTGAATTTTCCCATATCCTTTATTTTCTGCACTTCAATTTTAGTTGTTCAATTGGTTATTGTTATTGCTTCCGCATTTATTTCTCAAATTCTTACTCTAGTTTGGATCCCCGACCTTGTTGTTAACAACAGGAACCACAACTGTTGTATCTACCTCCTTTCCCAGATTCGCTGTACGCTTTTCTACGTGAATTTTTCCACTGGTGCCTTCTCACTAGTAGGTGGAAGAGTATCTAGGGGTGAAACATCTATAGCAGAAGCTAAAACATCTAACTTAGAAGTAGGATGTGATAACTGATCAGTAGTGCCTATACTTGATTCACCCTGAAACACAGATTCCTTGACTCTACTGTCATTCTGCGTAGTAACCTCAAGCACTTTCTTGACAGATTTTCTTCAAGTTGCTTTGGCTTTGCTGTTTTAGAGGTATTTTTCATAGGAAGCTTGGGTGCATGGGTAGTTGCTTTTGAAGGAGGGGGTACAATGGAGATGGGAATGATAGGAACAAGAGCAGTAGGAACAGGGGAGATGAGGTAGGTATGGTAGAGGATATCGAAGGAGAAGGAGCAAATGTGGGTGTGGGTTATCTTGAAGTTTTTGATTTTTCTTCGATTTGCGCTTCAAGATTTTGGGTTTTGCTTTAGCCTTGGTTGATGATTTAGCTTTAGAGGGTGTTTGACAGGCTCTAGGCATGGTGATCAGATGAGAGACTCGACGGAGAAAAAGAAAGGGTTAGTTCTTGATAATTGCTTTCAATTCTTGCTTAGGGTTTGAGAGAAATAGTGAGGTTAGAGAAGCTCATCATAAGAGACTTTTAAAGGCGTTACTCCTAATTTGATTGGAAGAGAGAAGGTGACTGAATTTGAGTTCTAACGGAACTCTTATAATGATTACTTTGACTGTAAGGTTTTCAGGAGTAATTGATCTCTAATTGCACAAGCATTCCCCCTTACTCTATGACTAGAAGACGATTAGAAGTGATGACAATGGAATTAAAAGTCTGAGTATAGCAGTAATTTTAGAATGTAAAGTCTTAGTGACTTAAGATAGTATGGCACATACCTGAGTCAAAGAACCAACTCCTTAGCAACTCCATATTTGTTTCTGCAATAAAGCTTCAGCACTTCATATTAGTATCATGCAACATAGTTATCAGCCACATTTTCTAAGCAAGTGTGTGAGCTTAATACAAGCACAAAGCTGAATCAAACGCATGGTACTTAATTATCTACATCTTATTATGATTTTTCTAATCAATCACTAACCAGTCAATGGGAGTCAACTTGGTGGGAGGAGTTGATTAGACCTAGTTCTAGTCTATTCCTTTCAAAGTGATCCCTACTCAGAGCTTTAGTAAAAAGATCAGCAATTTAATCTTCAGTTTTATAGAAGTTAATTGAGATATTCCCCTTTTCAACATTGTCTCTGAGAAGTGATGTCTAATGTTAATGTGCTTGGTTCTCTTGTGCTGAAATGGATTTTTAGCAAAGTTTATGGCACTGGTGTTGTCATAGAAAATGGGAACACAATCAACAAATATACCATAGTCCCTTATCTATTGTCTTATCTATAGTAACTGACCACAACAGGATGCTGCTTCCCCATATTCAGCCTCAGCTGTAGATAAGGCCACTGAGTTTTGCTTCTTGTTTCCCCAACACACTAAACAAGAACCTAAAAAATGAGTTGTTCCTGAAGTGCTTTTCCTGTCAACATGAAACCTGCATAGTCAGCATTAGCATGACTAACTAGATCAAAGTTGTACCCTCTGGGATACCATAGACAGAGGTCAGGGGTCCCCGTGAGATATCTTAGTATTCTTTTGATAGTCTTCAAGTGAGATTCCTTGGGATTTTCCTGAAATCTTGCATATAATCCCACATTAAACACTATGTCAGGCCTGCTTGCTGTGAGGTACAACAGTGACCCAATCATTCCTCTATATAGCCTATGTTCCACACTTTTCCCTTCTTCATCAAGGTCCAACTTTGTTGCAATGGCAATGGGGGTATCAATAGACTTAGAGGAGCCCATGTTGAATTTCCTCAGTAACTCTTTGATATATTTCTGCTGATGTATCATGGTTCCCTAGGTGTTTGCTTGATTTGCAGCCCCATAAAGAAGTTCAATTCACCCATCATGCTCATTTCGAAATCATTTCTTATTATCTCAGTAAATTCCTTGCACATTGATTCATTGGTGGCCCCGAAGATAATATCATCCACATACACTTGCACAATCAGAATATTCTTCCCTTTTCTCCTCAAAAATAGAGTGTTGTCCACCTTTCCTCTTACAAAGTTGTTGGCTAAGAGGAATTTTGAGAGCCTTTCATACCAAGCTCTAGGAGCCTGTTTTAGACCATAAAGAGCTTTATCCAGTTTGAACATATAGTTAGGAAATTCTTCACTTTCAAATCCAGGAGGTTGTTTGACAAACACTTCTTTCTTCAGGTACCCATTCAAAAAGGCACTCTTTACATCCATCTGGTATAAAGTGAATTCCATGTGGGCAGCAAAGGCTATCAGCATTCTTATAGACTTCATTCTAGCTACAGTTGCAAATTTATCATCATAGTTAATGCCTTCCTCTTGATTGTATCCCTGAACCACCAGTCTAGCCTTGTTCCTTGTGATATTTCCTTGTTCATCCAACTTATTTCTGAACACCCATCTGGTACCTATGACGATTCTGTTCTTGGGTTTCTATACCAGGTACTAGACCTTGCTTTTCTCAAACTGATTTAGCTCCTCTTGCATGGCTATGATCCAGTCTGGATCCTTTAGAGCTTCTTTGATGGTTTTAGGTTTAACCTGTGAGAGGAATGCTGTGAGTAACATAAATTTCTTAGAGAAGACCTGGTTTGCACCCTTGCATTTGGATCAGAGATGATATTCTCAAGAGGGTGTGAGTTTTGATGCTTCCATGATCTGATCTGTATACCCAGAGAAGATTCTCCAGAGGATTGATCTAAAGGAGCAAGTTTAGTAGGTGTGGCTTCATTTGTCTGGTCAGCAGTTAGAGTAGTTTTTTCTTCTTCTTGTTCCTCATGATCACTGTCAATTTTCTTGTGGTTTTCAGATCCGTCTTCATCAGGTTTCTTTTGTATCTCCATCACCAGTGAATCCAATGTCATAATTTTCATCTTGCAGACCTTTCCCAGTTAAATTGTTAGATTCATCAAAAATAACATGATTATTTTTTTCCACACACATAGTTCTTTATTAAAAACCTTATAGGCCCTACTATGTTGAGAGTAACCCAAGAAATTTCCCTCGTTACTTCTTTCATCAAACTTACCTAGATCTTCTTTCCCATTATTATGCTAAAAAATTTGCACCCAAAGGCTCTCAGGAGAGTGATGTTGGGTTTTCTTCCTCGAAGTAACTCATAGGGAGTTTTCTCAAGAATGGGTCTGACCATGCATCTATTTAGCAGATAGCAAGCAGTATTGATTACCTCAGCCCAGAAATTCTTAGGTAGTCCACTGGCAATCAACATGGTCCTCCCCATGTCTTCTAAGGATCTATCCTTTCTATCTACACTCTATTTTGTTGTGGTTCTAGGTGCAGAGAGATTTTGGTCAATGCCATGTGACCCACAGAACTCAAGGAATTTTGAATTTTCAAATTCAGTTCCATGGTCAGTTCTTATACTTAAAACATTACAACCTATATTGTGTTGAATCATTCTGACAAATACACAGAAAACATCAATGATTTCGTCTTTGGATCCCATAAAACAACGTCTAGGTATAGCTGGAGAAGTCATCAAAAATCACAAACACATACCTCTTACCTTCTCTGCACCTTATTCTCATTGGTCCACATAGATCCTTGTCAAGGAGTTCCAGAGGTTTAGAAGTACTTACAAACTAATTAGATTTAAAGGATGACCTAACATGTTTCCCTCTAACACAGGCATCACATACCTTGTCAGATGTGAACTCAACTTTAGGTAGCCCAAGGACCAAGTCCTTTGCTTCCAACTTGTTGAGTTGAGAGAGACTGGCATGTCCCAATCTTCTATGCCATAGTAGAGGATCATCTTCCACTACACTCAAGCATGTTTTCTCACTCTGGTGAAGTGACATAATTGATAACTTGTAGACATTAATATGTCTCTTTCCCTTTAGCACAATTTCATCAGTATCAAGCTTAGTGACAGTGCAGATTTTAGAATTAAATTTTACCTCATTTCCTTTGTCGCACATTTGAGAGATGCTAAGAAGATTGTGTTTAAGACCTACCACATAATACACATCTTCTATAACATGAGAGAGTGACTTGCCAACCTTACCAATACTTGTTATCTGGCCCTTTTCCCATTTCCAAATGACATACTCCCTCCTTGGAAGGTTGTCAGTGAGAGAAAGTTTTTCTTTTCTCCAGTCATATGTCTTGAATATCGACTCTCTAGATACCAGTCCTGATTGTTTCCTCTCACTTTAGCCCGCACCAAATTCACAAGTTAGTTTTGGGAACCAAGACTATCTTGGGTCCATTTTTGTTTGGAAAAGGATGAACAAATCCCTTCTTGCCCAGATGAGGAGAGGATTAGAAGCTATTTTCTTGTTAACCTTCACTTAGAATGGACAGGAGGATTAACCTTTGGCTCCGCTTCCTTCTTCACATTTTTAGCAATACCAGGCATTTCTAAGCTGAGCATGAATTAAGGCAGGAAAAGTGTCTCTAAAGTGTCCTACTCTTCCACAAAGAGTGCACATGTTATTATCAAAAATTCCTACATACTTTGGGTCAAACTTAGGGACAGGTTTTCCGTAGCCAGTTCCAGATTTGTTAGAGCTACAGTTTTCATTCAGGCTATTCAAGGCACTAGAAGATCTATGCCATTTGCTTAGTCTAGAGAGTTTAGAATTAGCCTTTTCAAGGTTTTCATGCAGGACTTTATTTCTACATTCAACATCATAAAGATTATCATTAGCAATTTTTAGTACCTTTTCAAGCTTATCCTGTAGATCACTCATTTTTCCTTTGCCATGTGTATCAGGAGACTTCTCATTCTCAGAAATAAGTTCAAGAACCTGGTTCTTAAGGTCTTTGACTTGTTTCTCTGACTAGCTTTGTCAAATTCAAGCTCTTTGATGTCAAGTTTGACACAAGAAAGGTTGCTGATTAGCTGATCATTTCCATTACTCATTTTATCCATTTCATTCATTAAGGTCACAATTATGGCCATCAATTGCTTTTTGGACATAGCATGAACATTTTCTTTCAAGTTAGATATACTTACCTGGTTTGCCTCATCTTCAGTTTCTAAATCACTCATGGCCATCATTCCTATCACTTCTTCCTCTGTTTTTGATTCTTCAATCGCCATTAGAGCCACTTTGATGTTTTCATTTCCAAAGTCAGTTTCCAATATCCTCCATATGTCATGAGTAGAGATGTAAGAGGACACTCTGAGGAAGGTGTTTCTAGACAGACTTCTGTAGAGCAAGTCCTTTGCTTTAGTATTTTTCTGAACTAGCTGACGATCTTCCTCATCGTATTCCTCTTCTCTTTTGTTGCACTTGTTACCTTCACCATCCAATTTGGTTGGGAGAATTGGTCCATGACTGACAATTATCCATAGGTCAAATTCAGTAGCCTGAAGAAATGTTTCCATACGTAGCTTCTATTCATCATAGTGGTGTTCATCAAACGGAGGAGTTCTACCAATGTGCATCCCAAGCTATACCGGGGGTTCTATCTTCACAGCTTGGTGTTCATCAATCAAAGCATAGAGATTTTTAGCCTCATCCTCCTTTTCTTCCTCTTGATCACTCCCACTATCCTCATATGCTTCCAGGAATGCTTGCTTCATGGCTTCAGTAAATCCTTTGCCTAGGATTTTTCCTTTGTTGGAACCCTTTTCTATCATCTTCTCCCGTTTCTCCTTTTCAGCTCGCTCTTTCCTCCACTCAGTTTCCCACATTGGGCAGTCCTTTACCACGTGATATAGCTTACCACACTTGTAGTACCCATCATAGTTAGCATTGTCGATCTACTTGTGCTTTCTACTGGTCTCTCTCTTGAATGCACTTTTAGAATTCTTCATGAACCTCTTGAACTTGGAAAACATTGCTAGATCGGGATCATCATAGTTAGATTCATCATCCTCAGATGCTTTAAGAACCAAGGATTATTCTTCTTTGGTTCTTCTTTGTGCAGTTCTATCTTTCTCATTTCGTGAGTTTTTAAGTTTCCAATCAACTCATCAAGTGAGATTTTATCCAATTCCCTAGCTTCCTGGATTGCAGTGACTTTTGATTCCCATGAAGCTGGAAGGATTCTTAGAACTTTGCTAACCAACTCTTCTGAGGTAAACACCTTTCCAAGTGATTTCAGTTCATTGGTTATTATAGTGAACCTAGTCATCATATCCTGGATGGGCTCAGGCTCCTTCATTGAGAAAAGCTCATAGTTTCTCATGAGTAGTTCAATCCTTGATCTCTTTACTTGATTTGTTTCTTTATGAGCAGTTTGGAGTGCATCCCATATCCGCTTCGCATTACCGCAGACAGAAATTCTATTGTACTCATCAGGACCAAGTCCACAGATAAGGATTTTCTTAGCCTTTGCATTCTTCTCCATCATTCTGAAATCTGATGCCACAAATTCGGAGGGGTCCTTAGGGACTGTTTCACTTTGTGCATTTTGTTTAGTAGGAATCAAAGGACCTTGGTTTGCTATGGTCCATAGTTCATAGTCTTCAGCTATCAAGAAATCTTCTATTCTTGCTTTCCACCAACTGTAATATTTTCCATTGAACAAGGGTGGTCTCGCAATTGATTGTCCTTCATTAATTCCAGTTGGAGCACTCATCTTTCTTCCAAGATCTCTCTAGGTGTTAATCGTGTAAATGAGAGAACCCGCTCTGATACCAATTGTTAGTTTGAGTGCCCGTATGGATTACTAAAGAACTTGGTTCTTTATCGTGTTCCTTAAGCGTAAAGTAAATAAGTAATACAATGAACATAGTGATTTTACGTGGAAAATCACCCAGCACAAAAGGTGCAAAAACCACGACCTACCACGTATGATTTTCAACTCCAACTCCACTAGAACAATGAGTCAAAATATATCAATTATAAGACTGTAATTCAATACTCTCTAGTACTGCTACTACTCTTATTTGATTCACAAGCTACTCTAACTTGTAAAGCAAAATATTCACTCCAACTCACTAACTGTTTATGACATTTGATTACAACTCAATTTCCTAAAACACATTCACTAGACTGACTCGGAAGAACACAAATCAATTACTCAACACAAGTAAAACCAACTTATGACACTTTAGTTGATGTGTATAAGGATAGTTCAGAAGTCCAAAGTCAATCTTATTTAAACACTACTTGATATATTTTAGGAGTCCAATTCATAGTCAGCTTCCTCTTGGATAGGACTCCTACTGTTCCAAGGATTCCACAAGCTTTGGGACTTTTGTCTCTGGACTGACTTATCCGTATCTTCTTGGGCATCGACCCTTATCACGGACCTGGGTAACTTTGAGATAAAGTTACTGTCTTGTTCATATATACAAGTATCAACCATGAGGAGCTGATCCTTTAACCTGAGGAGCTGGTTCTTCATAATAGTTAAGCAGCTACGTTGAGGACCTAGTTTTTTGAGCAGGTAGTCACACTTTTTTAATCATTAAAACTTCAATACTCAACAGGCACAACGATACAATCAGTGTGGCCACAGGCATAACAATACAATCTTCCCGGCGTGGTCACAGGCACCCAATCCAATCATATCACGCAGGAGTAAATAACAAGAAAATATGTACGTGATGAATAATTATTAAAAATCTCATGCCCCTGGACTGGTAAAAATGACATGCTTAGTGTAGGCATGTGCAAAGTGTACTATCATAGCCCGAATTGGCAAATCTCATCATAGAATGGAATTTATCAAGTTCATTCAGGGATTAAACCTCTACGTAGCCTTTAACATGGCTCAAATAGTTCACAACAATGTTACAAATGCGAGAAACATCATATCTTAAAGCTTAATAGTCAATTCTAGGCATATCATAGCCTAAGCACAACCCGAGCATGGATAAATACACCCGGTGTTAGCACATGGGCTCCAACCCCACATATGTGCTCACCCAATAGCACATAGCTATCACAATAATTCAGGCAACTAGATCAACCAAGTTTAGATAATATACTTACCTTAATCAAACCAAATTACTCCGCTGACAAGCCTTTCCCGCGCATATCAACCTCTAGAAGGCTCGAATCTAGCCAAAATAACGTAATACTATCAATAAAAGCTATAGGAATTGATTCTAGATGATAAAGTTAATATCTTCAACCAAAATCAAAGAGTCAACCCAAAAATTCAACCCCAGGCCTACATCTCGGAACCCGAAAATATTCATAAATTCCAAACACTCATTCAATAATGAGTCCAACCATACCAAAATCATCCAATTTCGACCTCAAATCAACCTTCAAACCTCCTTTTTTTTTCATTTTTGCAAAGTTTCTACAAAATCTCCCATTTCTTCACTTTAATCCACTAATTAAATGTTAAAACAAAGGTGGAATCATGATATAATAACAAATTTGAGTCAAAAAAACTTACCCCGATCCAAGACGTGAAAGTCCTCTCCAAAATCGCCCAAAACCGAGCTCTACAACTCATAATGTAAAATAATACTCTAACCCACGACTTGGGATTTTAAAACTTTATGCCTAGGTGCTCTTCTTCGCGAACGCGGAAATTGCTTCACGTTCGCTAAGCACAATATCCTCAGTTTCCAAAATCTTTCTTCACGAACGCGGTATAGCCATCATGAACGCGGTGACCTCTGACCTACTGCCTACGCGAATGCGACCCCTCTCTCGCCAACGCAAAGGCTAAATGCCGGTGCCTAAGCCGACCTTATCCTTCTACGCGAACATGAATCCCCTCTCCCGATCGCGATGCACAAACCCGCTAGACCTGGCTTTCTTTGCGAACGCGAAGAACAAAACCTCCTACCCCTGAACAAACTATACACGAATGTGATCTCCATGTCGCGAACATGATGAAGACTGCACCAGACACCAGATCAGCAGTTCTATAAGCCAAAAATAAAGTTGATCTTCGTCCAAATCACCCCCAGGCCCCCGGGACCCCTTCCGAGCATACCAACAGGTCCTAAAATACAATACGAACTTAGTCGAAGCCTTAAATCACATAAAACAACATCGAAATCATGAATCGCACCCCAATTCAAGCCTAATGAACTATTGAACTTCCAACTTCTAAAATCGATACTGACACCTATCAAACTAACTCCGTTTGACCTCAAATTTTGCAGACAAGTCATAAATGACACAACTGACCTACTCCAACTCCCAGAACCAATATCCGAGCCGGGGGATCAAAAAAGTCAACTCTCAGTCAAACTTCCTATCTTTCCACCTTCGGACGTCCTAATCCAAATCCGAACACACGCCTATGTCCAAAATCAGCATATGAAGCTATCGAAAATATCAAAAATCCATTCCGGATATGTTTACACATAAGTCAACATTCGGTCAACGCTTTCAACTTAAGCTTCCAACCTTGGGACTATGTGTCCCAATTCACTTCGAAACATCTCCGGAACCTTACAACCCACCATGACATGTCACGTAACCATAAGTGAACATATGATAAGCAATAAAAAGGGGAACATGGTTACAATACACCAGAGAACCGACTGAGTCGTCACATTCTCCCCCTCTTGGAGAAACGTTCATCCTCGAATGGATCTAGAATCATACCTGGAGTCTCAAATAGGTGTAGATATCTGCTCCGCATCTCTTGTTCAGTATCCTAAGTAGCCTCCTCAACTGGCTGGCCTCTCCACTGAACTTTCACTGAAGCTATATCCTTTGATCTCAACTTTTCAACCTGCATCCAAAATGGCCACCGACTCCACATTCTATGTCAAATTTACATCTAAGTGAACTGTGCTGAAGTCCAAAACGTGAGATGGATCACCATAATACTTCCGGAGAATAGAAACATGAAACATTAGGTGAACATTCGATATATTAGGCGGCAATGAAAGTTTGTAGGCCACCTCTCCAATCCTCTCAAGCACCTTAAAAGGGTCGATATATCGAGGGTTCAACTTTTCCTTCTTCCCGAACCTCATGACTCCCTTCATGGGTGATACTCTGAGCAATTCCTTCTCTTCCACCATATATGCAACATCGCAAACCATCCGATCCACGTAACTCTTCTATCTAGACTGTGCTGTACGAAGCCGATCTAGGATCAACTTGACCCTCTCGAAGGCATCCTGAACAAAACCAGTACCCAACAACCTAGTCTCACTCGGCTCAAACTAACCAACTGGAGAACGACACCGCCTCTCACATAAGGCCTCATAAGGAGCCAGCTGAATACTCGATTGGTAGCTGTTGTTGTAGGAAACTCAGCAAGCGGTAGAACTGATCCTAAGAACCCCCGAAGTTCATAACGCAAGTGCGTAGCATATAATCCAAGTTATGAATGGTGCGCTTGGACTATCCGTCCATATGGGGGTGGAATGTTATGCTCAACTCAACCCGTGTGCCCAACTCTCGCTGCAATGCTCTCCAAAACTGTAATGTGAACTGCGTGCCTCGATAAAAAATAATGGACAGCAGCACACCGTGAAGATGAACGATCTCGCGGATATAGATCTGACCCAGCCGCTCGGAAGAATAGGTAGTCACCGCCGGAATGAAATGAGTTGACTTAGTCAACCGGTCCACAATC
The DNA here is from genome assembly GCA_002018475.1 of Nicotiana obtusifolia. Taxonomy (NCBI): domain Eukaryota; kingdom Viridiplantae; phylum Streptophyta; class Magnoliopsida; order Solanales; family Solanaceae; genus Nicotiana; species Nicotiana obtusifolia. The sequence continues at coordinate 46,707 of MCJB01015020.1, forward strand.
ACCCAAACTACATCAAATTTTTTCAGAGTCCATGGGAGCCTAACAACGAAATCCATGGTAACACGTTCCTATTTTCACTCAAGAATCTCAAGTCTCTGAAGCAAACCGCCCGGCCTCTGATGCTCATACTTTGCCTGCTGACTGTTCAAGCACCGAGCCACATACTCCACTATGTCTTTCTTCATTCTTCTCCACTAATAGTGCTTCCTCATGTCTTGATACATCTTCGTGGCACCCGGATGAACGGAATACCGCAAACTGTGGGCCTCCTTAAGAATCAACTCACGCAACCCATCTACATTGGGCAGACAAATCCGATCCTGCATCCGCAACACCCCATCATCTCCAATAGAAACCTCCTTGGAATCACCTTGTTCTTAAGGACAAGCAAATGGGGTGGCCTGAACATCTAATGCTAGAGCTCGCTCACCAGCAGGAATATATGCAACGCTACCATATTCACCGCCTTTCTACTCAAGGCATCAGCCACCACGTTGGCCTTCTTAGGATGATACAAAATGGTGACATCATAGTCTATTAACATCTCCAATTATCTCCCCTGCCTCAAATTTAGATCTTTCTACTTAAACAAGTGCTGAAGACTTCGATGATCCGTAAATTCCTCACAAGACACGCCGTAGATATAATGTCTCAAAATCTTTAATGCATGCACAATAACTGTCAACTCTAGATCATGAATAGGGTAGTTGTTCTCATGAGGCTTTAACTGGTATGAAGCATAAGCAATCACTCTACCCTCCTGCATTAAGACACACCTAATACCAATCCGAGAAGCATTACAATACATTGTATAAGAACCCGATGCTGAAGGTAAAAGTAGAACTGGAGCGGTAGTCAAGGCAGTCTTGAGCCTCTGAAAGCTCTCCTCACACTCAGCTGACCACTTGAATGGGGCACCCTTCTGGGTCAATCTAGTCAAAGGTGCATCAATGGACGAGAAATCCTCCACAACTCGACGATAATATCCAGCCAAACCAAGAAAACTCCGAATTTAATAGCTGAAGATGGTCTGGGCCAACTCTGAACTGCCTCAATCTTCTTCGGATCTACCTTGATCCCCTCACTGGAAACCACGTGCCCCAAGAACGCCACATAATCAAGCCAAAACTCACACTTGGAGAATTTAGCATAAAGCTTCTTCTCCCCCAACAACTGTAGTACAATCCTCAAATGCTGCGCATGCTCCTCCTGGCTGCGTGAGTACACTAGCATATCATCAATGAATACTATGACAAAAGAATCAAGATATGGATGGAATACACTATTCATCGGATGCATAAATGCTGCTAGGGTATTAGTCAGCCCAAAAGACATCACAAGGAACTCATAGTGACCATAGAGGGTCCTGAATGTCGTCTTTAGGATATTAAAATCCCGAATCTTGAACTGGTGATACTCGGACCTCAAGTGAATCTTTGAAAATACTCTAGCTCCCTGAAGCTGGTCAAATAAGCCATCAATGCGTGGTAAAGGATACTTGTTCTTAATTGTAACTTTGTTCAACTGCTTGTAATCAATGCACATCCGCATTGTACCGTCCTTATTCTTCACAAATAGAACCGGTACACCCCAAGGCGACATAATAGGCCTGATAAATCCCTTATCAAGTAGCTCCTAAAGCTGTTCTTTTAATTCTTTCAACTCTGCTGGTGCCATATGATACTGTGGAATAGAGATGGGCTGAGTGCCTAACACCAAGTCAATACAAAAGTCATTGTCCATGTCGGCTGGCATGCCCAACACATCTGGAAAGTCTCTCACCACCGGAACAGACTCAATGGTAGGAGTATCAGTATCAACATCCCTCATAACGGCCAAATATTCCAAACATCCCTTCCCAACCATCCGTTGGGCCTTCAGATATGAAATCACTCTACTGGGAACATAGTCCAGAGAAACTCTCCACTCTATCCTAGGCAAACCCAGCATCGCCAATGTCACAATCTTAGCATGACAATCTAGAATAGCATGACATGGTGACAGCCAATCCATGCCTAGAATCACATAAAAATCAACCATATTAAGCAGTAAAAGATTAACTCTTGTCTCTAATCCCCCAATAGTCACCACACACGACCAATACACACGGTCTACAACAATAGAATTGTAAGGCCTCGTAATAAGCAATTATATGTAAAAATAGTGTTGGATCATATTAAGGAGGTTCATAAGAGGGAAGAATTTGTGTGGAACAAGTTGGATACATTAAGTGGAAGTGATGTCTCAATTTGCACAACACTTGATTTTAAGCGGGTATTACTCTCATAGAAAAAAGATATTTTTCATGAATTTTGTCCCTAAAGCGTAGCCCTTCGAGTCATGTTTCAAACACATCAAACCATTTGTCATTTGAATATTTCTACAAGACGTTATGATCAAATTACTAATTTAAGGCAGGTGGAACAAGGAACATTTTGCTAAGGGTTTAAGGCCCTAAATCGCGTCTCGAGCTCTCCACTTTTCACTTGTGTACCCCAGATGGCCATGGATGAGGGTACCATCATGTAATCATAGTTTCATACTTATAAGAAGGTTTGGAAGTAAGTTGGGGTCTACATTATAGCAAGGCATCGATGGAGGGTAAGTTGTGAAACGATAAATATAGAAAGGATAAAACAGGGTGGTTCCTCTGAACTCGTGCGATGCGCGGGTTTGAACGAGCCAAGATCCCCAGCCATTTAAGCAAAAGAGAAGTATTGCGGCAGCACGCGAACTTGAAGGAGACCTCGTCCATGTCCGCGTGACGTGCGGGGATGGACAAGCTAGGCCTGAAGCCTTTATAAAGGGCATTTCGGTAGCTCACCGCCCCACTCTTCTTGGCCGATTCTTGGAGCTCCTCTCCACTCTCTCAAGACCCCCAACTCCTCCCATCTTCAAGGTGAGTAATCCCTACTAATTTTATGTTTCATTCCTTCAATTTAACCCTAAAACTAACCCTATCCACTATGGAATCGTTAGATTTTCAAGGAATCTTCCCAAGAGCTCAAGTGAGGACTTAGCAAGATTTTCTCCCAAAAGTTAATTCCATCTCCTTGGACTTGAATGCATGGATTAATAATGAATATATGAGTAGGAATTTAGAGATAGAACTTATGGATGGTGATTAGAAACCAAAGTTCACCAATTGGAATCTTGAGAATTTGTAGAGAATGAAAAGTGATATGTTTAACGAATTGGTTGGTTGGGTATGGATGGTAAGACCTGAATATATTGTTGGAGGTTTTAATCTATTTAAGGTTATTTGTAGTATGAATTTGTTGGGAAAAGAGTGGGTATGGGATGAAGAAATATCATCGATGAAGGTTGTAGGGAAATGTGCACACTAGATGCTTGACATAATGCCTAAGTGAGAAAAATGTAAAACATCCTTCCTAATATTGGTGTAATTATGTTGCATTGTTGTAGATTGAATTAGTGTAGTGTGGTGGTCCACCGTATTATCATTAAGGGGCGTGTTCGAGGTATGTTGGCTAAACTCCCTTTCTAGAATCGGGATCCACGAGTTCCTTGTAAGTTTCTAATGTGGTTTGTTCAAACTCATATTCCTACTATTCCGAATTTATTTCGATCATTGGTTTGATTTAGTTCTTATGTACTTGAGTCATGTTCAAATTTCCCCTATCATATTATGCTCCCCACTTCGTGGGAAAATATTTGAATATGGTTGTTGTAACTAATGCATATGATTTGAACCCACGTTTCAATTGTAAATCACCATGATCTCCTTTGTAAGTATTTCCGATGTGTTTGAGTCCTTGCATACTCATGAGTTGAAGTTATAGATGTCATGTTCCCTTTTTGGTAAAGGTATTCCAAGAATAAATGGTGTATTAATAGCTTATAATTTTAACTTGTGTTTTGACTGCCAATCATTGTGCTCCACTCTTTGAAAGAAATTCAATGTGTTTAAGGCACTCATTGCTAATGAACTTAAAGCTATGATTTCCGGAATGTCTATATATTGATGTTTATGATAATGATCATTGGATGTATAGAAATAAAAGTGTGAAATATGAATGCGACCATCGTGACATGAACGAAGAATTCTAGGTATGGCCAAGAGAGCCAATGGAAAAAAGATGTTGTGAGTGGTTAAAAGTGTTAATGAAGCTATATATGGTATGAAAGGCTATGAAATGAATACATTTACATTTCTATTCCCTTTGTATACAAAAATGGTTTTAAGAGTATCATTAGCGAGCTGAGGAAGGGTGGGTTGTAAAGCCCACAACTGAAACTATACGTGCCGGTGTAGGAGTTTATTGACAGATGATTTCCCGTGGTATTGCAGAGAGATTATTCCCCTTAATTGGGATGAGGTGTTTGCTAGCAAAAGTTGATGTCAACTCACACGGCATATGTGGGGAGATGACCTAGCCGATCGGGTGGCGGTCGGACGCCATGTCGCGCCCATGGTGGTTCCTCCTTCTTATTATTGTTTTTCATTTGCATTACATGTCGATCCATATTCATTCGTCGAGAGATGGCTTAGACAATCGAGCTGTGATCGGACTCCATGCCTCATGCATGGTGAGATGATCGATGGCTAATGATCTCCCAACCAAAATTGTTTATACTTAATTGGAATTGATTATGTTTTAACTTGGCATTGAGTATTACTTTAGTCCTTTATTGATTCCATGTTTATCTCCATTATATTGGTTCTCTACTCAATGAGAGGGTATTTAGTTTTATACACTAGTACTATTCCATATATACTAACGTCCCTTTTACCAGGAGCGCTGTATCTTTAATGGATGCGGGTGGTTCGTCAGCAGGCAGCTTTGATCCTCGTTAGCAGTTACCCTCTACTCAACAGGTTTTGGTTAGCCCAACTCTACTTTGGGGCCTTATGTCACTTGATATTGTACATTGTGTTTTGAGATATAGCCGGGGTCTTGTCACTGACTCTTTCATACTATTCTTATATTACACTTAGAGGCTCCGTAGATATGTTATGGGTGGTGTTCGATTTGGGGTAATGAACTAGAAATTTTTTAGTTTTCAAACATGTTTTTACCTCGTAACAATGAACTTCTAATATTTTGGAAATTATAAATGAAGCTCCCATAAGTAATGGAAAAAGGATGTGGTACAGTTGACTCTTCTCATGTCCATTTCTTGATACTGATTCTTAAATTGTTCATGGGCAAGATTGGGTAGAAGGCAGCAAGTAGGCTTGCTTGACTGGAATGTCTCGGTTGAGTTCCAGTCGCACTCTCAAAGGTCGGGGCGCAACAAGCTTGGTATCAGAGCCTAAGGTTTTAAAGTGTCTTAGGATATCTCGGAACCATGTCCAGTAGAGTCGTTCTTATCGATGTGTTGTCGACCACATCTCTAGTTAGGAGGCTATTTGGAATTTAAGAATTTCACTCTTCTTTGAAATCCTAGATCGTGCTATAGAGCTCAAGGTAGGATGCTAATATCCCCATTGTATTTCCTTTTTCAGATTAGTAGTCCACGAGTTTGAAGCAGTAAGGAGGGAGTGACCCTACCATTAAATCTGAGGGAGATTGCACAAGAGTTCGTTGGAAGAATAGGTAGAGCCTTAGAGGGATTGGAAGAAATAAGCTCTAAGGGAAATCCCCTTGCTCCCCTAAATGGCACTATGACTCCGAATCATGCGGCACAAGCACTTGGGAGACGAAAAAGGGTTGTTCGTACCAACATGCTAGAATGTCCGATTTGTAAGAAGCGCCACCTGGGCGTATGTTGGATGACTCTTGAAATATGTTATGGTTGTGGAGTAAGGGGGCACAAGAAGAACAAATGCCCCAGGCTGGGTACACCCAACCCGGTTTGCCCGACATGCGGGAGGGAACATTTGGCGCCGTGTCGCAAGTCTGCTCAAGAGCATTTTAGGGGCGGCAGGCTTGGGAAATTCCCAAGGCCACATTGCAAGACGATCCAGAGATTGTTAACCCTCCCAAAATGAAGGACAAAAGGAAGGGTAGGGAGGATGCTCATGGTGTAAACAAAATAGATGGTGCCAAAGATCTCATCAGCGAGATGAGCCAGCCTAGCAGATCTTATCCTCATTGCGAGAAGTGTAGGAGGTGTCATTCAGGGGTATGCCGCTATCGTACCAATGCATGTTATGGGTTTGGAGTTGAGGGGCATCAGTTAAGGCACTACCCCGGAAACCTAAGGTCAGCAAGTAAGTCACTCATTAGTACATCATTATGAACACCACATAATTTTCCTTGTCGTATATGCGCATATATATTGAAGAGCCAACATAAATATGATCTTAACAAGACATTGAGTCACAAAAAATTGCATGCACCTATTTTTTGAACGAGACGCATTATTCGTGGAGCCTCTTTACCACAATTCTCTTACACACAACCTCTTAAAGAATTGAGTTCTATAATGATTTCCTTGAATCTAGTTATAACCTTAGGGTAATACTTTTAACTTGCTTCCCCCAATCCTCAACAAATGGACATTGCTTGACAAGTTTCTTATGGGATCCTCTATTTCAAATGAATAACATCTTTCTGTCTTTTGCACATACCCTCCCAGCATTAACCTACATGACATCAAGTCAAATGTAAAGCAACCTTGTGTTGAGACCTTTCTTAACTCTCTCTCTCTCTCTCTCTCTCTCTCTCTCTCTCTCTCTCTCTCTCTCTTCTGTATGTGGCTCACAGGATTTAAGGAATCACTTTACTCCTTTTATGAACATTATCATGAACCCTTTTTAATGTCTAGCGACATAAACGCACATCTCAACACCGTTCATATATATATTTTAATTCGATAGGGTCACTTGTCCGTGTAAAGCTTCCTCTGAAATTTGAGATCCTCACAAGTTGGTCGTAGTACGACCTCTTGTTTACCTTCTGAGTGTACACTTAGTCCACTTGATTCTATCCTCAACAAGTAACTCCCCTCATTCCCAATAATGTAGCTGCCAATAACATGGCCAGATATTGCAGTTTGAGAGTTATTATGGAAAAAACAGGTCTAGCTCATAACAAGTGTTCATTCCCTCTTTACACCTCTACAACATGTTCTGAATGTGTTCCTTAGTTATTAAATTTATTGCGCTAGTCTCCCGACACATGTTGTGATAACCGTGAGAGAGCGCGTCCTACCATGTGTCGCTTTAACACTCCCCTTTTCGATGATTCTCAAGGGGCTCTCCATCAAATTCAAATGCACTGTTGGGGTTATCATAGCATCATGTCTAATTCTCATATTTGTTGCATCCTTCATTAGCATCTGGGTACTTTCCAAGTCACAAACCCTTGGTGAACTCATTATGAACATTCGCAAACCTTCCATTATTACTTTATTGTGCCTCTCTGGGTTCGGTTATCTTTAACACTCGACTTCTAGAATCATTTACTATGCCATTGTCATGTGCGTAGAATTTACTTTCCCTACCATTCCACGTCCTTGGGTGGACGAGGGTCTATCTTTTGCATTTCTCTTCAGAGCATCATAATAACCATTAGAACCTCTCTAACCAATGCATGATTTTACCCTAGTATTAGGTTGTCCTAGCTACATGGTCTCGCTCTTGTGTGGTTTAACTTAAGTAGCCTTACCGCGATATTCCTTCCCTACTTGGGGTGGATGTTCCAGATTTTGACTCATGTTTTGAACGTCTCAAATTAAGGGCCAAGTCCATCGTATCTCTAGTCCTCTAGTATAGGATCAACTATCAAGAAGGGTTAAGTTTCTGGAGTAATAACCTCACAAGTGCTCAAGCTCTTTTTCAACCTCGTGGACTTGGGGCGTAGGTTCCTTGTATCAAGTACTGTTAAGAGTGTAACGCAACTTCATGTATTTTTGAAACATCTATCATATTCATGGTGCAAGGATCTTCTCATTTCGAGTTAAACTGATTTTCCCTACACTCAAGGAGACATCTTATGTCACGTACTTGGTTATTTCTCCTTAGACTTATCATTGACAAACTACGGACATGGCATAAAGAATAAATCACTATCTCTTTTATGACTCCTCGTCCCCAAAGAGTAACCTATGCCATCGTCATTATCCTCCCGGACATGCCTCCCATATATCACATACCTACACAACTCACTTTTTTTTTACATCTTAGGATCATGTACGTGGTTCCCACATTATCAATATGTACTAGTTGACTCTAGGTCTCATTTAGTCGAATCAATGATGCTATATCTATGATTATCTATGCTAGAACTACCTTGTTACTTCTTAGGATATAAGTTCTAGAAATGCTGCTACTCAACTCATTGGTGGATTCTTGAATAATTCCAGCTCAATCTCGAACCCCGTCGTTCCTAATTGCATTAAAATTGCTGGGATTATAGGTTAAAACATGTCAAATAAGAAGTATCATTCCATGATCAAACATACTGGGCAGGAAACTCGACGGTCATTTTCATTCAAACACATCGTAGAATAAGGTGGAGGAGGTTGAAGGCTGCAAAAGTTCATTTCGGGTGTTCGATATAGAGATTTGGAGTTTGAAGAAAATGAATGAGTGCTTCTCAAGATTTTCGTCGTGAAGGCGTTATGTGATTTGTTAAGAAAGGTAAATTGTGTCCAAAGCGCATTCGACCTTATGGAATTCTGAGGGAGGTTGGTCAAGTGGCGCATAGGCTCAAATTACCTCTAGAGTTGATTGGGGATTTGTCACGCATTGCCCCCTGTGGAGAATGTTGGGAATTAATGAAGATTGGACCTATGAAGAGGTACCTGATTGTCATCCTTGTTAGACGACTTCGAAAGTTGAGATTGCCTCCATCAAAGTGCTATGGCAAAACCTATGAGTCGAGGAGGTCACCCTGGAGGCTGAGGGTGTTGTGAAAGAAAATATTCTCACTTCTTTGTATAACCAAATAGTTGTGGTTAGAAAAGTACTTCTTATGTGTTATGATTTAAACATGTACAACTTATGTTGAGATACCACTTTTGGTGATGCTTCGTTGGGTTGTGGATGTCTTGTTAAGAGTGGTTTCTGGGGCTCTCTGACTGGTGGATAGGCCTAAATATAGCGGAAACTTTGTTGAATGTTTTGGAAATTTTGGGAGTTAGTCAATTCTAATTTATTGGTGAGTGAATGAGGAACTAAGTCAGGTTTGGTGTTTAGGGAAAACTCTAACGCTCATTCGAGGACGAATGATCTTAAACAGGGGAGGACGTAAGGCCCCGTAATATAAGCAATTATATGTGAAAATGGTTTTGGATTATATTAAGGAGGTTTATAAGAGGAGAGAATTTGTGTGGAACAAGTTGGATACATTAAGTGGAAAGGATGTTTCAATTTGCACAACACCTGACATTAAGAGGGAATTACTCTCATAGAAAAAAGATGTTTTCCATGAATTTTGTCCCCAAAGCATAGCTCTTTGAGTCTTGTTTCCAACGCATCAAACCATTTGTCATTTGGATATTTCTACAAAAAGTTATGATCAAATTACTAAAGTGAGGCAGGCGGAATAATGAAAATTTTGCTAAGGGTTTAAGGCCTTAAATCGCGTCTCGAGATCTCCTTTTTTCGCTTGCGTACTCAGATGGCATGGATGAGGGTAGCATCGAGTAATCATGGTTTCATACTTATAGGAAGGTTTAAAAGTGAGTTGGGATCTACATTATAGAAAGGTATCGAATGAGGGTAAGTTGGGAAACAAGAAATATAGAAAGGATGCAACTGGGGGGCTCGTCTGAACTCGTGCGCCGTGCGGGTTTGAATGAGTCAAGACTTCCAGCCATTTCAGCAAATAGTAAAGTATTGCCCCCGCACGGGAACTTGAATGAGAGCTCGTCCATGTCCGCGCGATGTGCGAGGATGGACAAGCTAGACCTGAAGCCTTTACAAAGGGCATTTCAGTGGCTTACCTCCCCCACTCCTCTTGGCCGATTCTTGGAGCTCCTCCACTCTCTCAAGACCCCAACTCCTCCCATTTTCAAGGTGAGTAATCCCTACTAATTTGATGTTTCTTTCCATCAATTCCACCCTAAAACTAACTCAATCCACCATGGAATCAATAGATTTTCAAAGAATCTTCTCAAAGCTCAAGTGACGACTTAGCAAGATTTACTCCCGAAAGGTAATACCATCTCCTTGGACTTGCATGAATGGCTTAATAATGAACATATGAGCAGGAATTTAGAGATAAAACTTATGGGATGGTGATTGGAAACCATAAGTTCACCAATTAGAATTTTGAGAATTTGTGGAGAATGAAAAGTGATATGTTTGATGAATTGGTTGGTTGGGATGGATGATAAGACACGAATACATTGTTAGAGGTACTAAACTATTTAAGGTTGGTTTTAGTGCGAATTGGTGGGGCAAAGACTGGGTATGGGATGAAGAAATATCATCGATGAAGGTTGTAGGGAAATGTCCACACTAGATGCTTGACATAATGCCTAAGTGAGAAAAATGTAAAATGTCCTTACTAATATTGGTGCAATTGTGTTTAATTATTGTAGATTGAAGTTGTGTGGTGTGATGGACCATCGTAGTATCATTAAGGGGCGAGTTCGAGGTATGTTGGCTAAACTCGTTTTTTTGAATCGGAATCCATGAGTTCCTCGTAAGTTTCTAATGTGGTTTGTTCAACTCATATTACTACTATTCCGAATTGCTTTCACTCATTGGTTTGCTTAAATACTTGTGTACTCGATTCATGTTCAAATTTCCCCTATCATATTATTCTCCCCCTTTGTGGGAAAATGTTCGAATATGGTTATTGTAACTAATGCATATGATTTGAACCCATGTTTTAATTGTAAATCACCATGATCTCCTTTGTAAGTATTTACAATGTGTTGGAGTCCTTACATACTCGTATTTGAAGCTATAGATGTCATGATCGCCTTTTGGGAAAGCTATTCCAAGAATGAATGGTGTATTAATCGCTTATGATTTTAATTTGTGTTTCGACTGCCAATCATTATGCTCCACTCTTTGAAAGAAATTCAATGTGTTTAAGGCACTCATTGCTAATGAACTTAAATCTATGAGTTCCGGAATTCTATATATTGATGATTATGATAATGATCATTGGATGTAAAGAAATGAAAGTGTGAAATATGAAATACGAACATCGTGCCATGGATGAAGAACTCTAAGTATGGCCGAGAGAGCGAATGAAAGAAAGATGTTGTGAGTGGTTAAAAGTACTAATGAAGCTATATATGGTATGAAAGGCTATGAAATGAATAAATTTATATTTCTATCCCCTTTGTACACAAAAATATTTTTGGGAGTATCCTTAGCGAGTCGAATAGGGTGTGTTGTAAAGGCCCACACCTGAAACTACATGTGCCGGCGTAGGAGTTGATTGATAGATGAATTCCCGTGGTATATTTCATTGAGGTTATTCCCCTTATCTAGGATGAGGTGCTTTCTAGCAAAGGTTGATGTCGACTCACACAAAATATGTGGGGAGACGACCTAGCCGATCGGGTGGCGATCAGATGCCATGTCGCGCCCGTGGTGGTTCCTCCTTCTTATCATTCTATTTCATTCCCATCACATGTTGATCCATAATCATTCATGGAGAGATGGCTTTGCTGATCGAGCTGTGATCGGACTCCATGCCTCATGTATGGTGAGATGATCGGTGGCTAATGATCTCCAAATCAAAATGGTTAATACTTAATTAGAGTTGATTATGTTTTAACTTGGTATTTAATATTACTTGAGTCCTTTATTGATTCCATGTTTACCTCCTTTTATGTTGGTACTCTACTCTATGAAAGGGTATTTAGTTTTACATACCAGTATTAGTCTATATGATCTAACTTCCCTTTTGCTGGGGGCGCTGCATCTTTAATGGATGCAGGTAGTTCATCAGTAGGTAGCTTTGATCCTCGTTAGCAGTTAACCTCTACTCAGCAGATTTTGGTGTGCCCTACTCTCTTCCGGGGCCTTATGTCACTTAATATTGTACATTGTGTTTTGAGGTATAGACTTGGCCTTGTTATCGGCACTTTCATGCTACTCTTCTGTTTCACTTAAAGGTTGCGTAGACATTCTATGGGTGGTGTTCGATTTGGGGTAATGAACTAGAAATGTTGTAGTTGGCAAACTTGTTTTCCCCTCGTAACTATGAACTTGTAATATTTTGGAAATTGTAAATGAAGCTCCTATAAGTACTGGAAAAAGGATGTGCTACACTTTACTCTTCTCATGTCTATTTCTTGTTACTGATTCTTAAATTGTTCATGGGCAAGGTTGGGTAGAAGGCAGCAAGTAGGCTTGCTTGACTGAGATGTCTTGGTCGAGCGTCGGTCGTGCTCCCCAAGGTCGGGGCACGACAAGAATCACTTACCGGCGTAGATACCTAGACAGGCATAACTAAGGAATCACGGGGCATATCCAATTAACGAGCAAAGTATAATGATACATATGAATAAGTGGAACTAGGGTTAAATAATATGGAAGCATCTCTGTGGCACACTAAAGCAATACATGTGATCACTGCGTCTGAAGCAACTGCCTCTGGCTTGGCGGGAAAGCATAGGACCAAGCTTGACCACCACTTGATGGACCTCCCCCTCTAGGGCAGCCTCGGGCCGATTAGGCCTCACCCCGAGCTGGCTGTACAGGTTGTGTAGCTGCTGGTGCTGGAATCATAAGCTGAGATCTTTGTTGTGGAATCCTACTTAATAGTTTGGGGCAATCTCTCTTGAGATGACTCAAATCTCCGCACTAATAGCAACCCCTCTTGACAGGCTGCAGACCCAGATAACCCGAGGAACTACCTAAGGAAACCTGGGAAGATAAAGCATGGTAAGAACTCTGTGTTGGCAATGCACTTAATGATGATTGACCCGAACGAGCACTATAGGAACCATGGCTAGCTGATGCACCACGATGAACCAGACGAGCCATCTGAGCGGGCCTATAAGGACGACCCTACTGTAATAGGACTGTCCTCTAGATGAGGCACTGCTGAAACCACTTGAACTACGAGGCTTCTTGGCCTCTGTCTCCTCACGGTCCTGACTACGAGCCTGCTTTAGGTGTCTAGCAATATCAACCACCTCCTTAAACCTCGCACCCGACGCATTCTCCCGAGTCATGATGAAACGTAGTCCATAGTTGAGGCCATTAATGAACCTCTTAATCCTCTCCCTCTCAGTGGGAACCAACCATATCGTGACGAGCCAACTCTAAAAATCTCATCTCATACTGAGCCACTGACATCCTCCTGGCGTAGCTGCTCAAACTGCCTACGCAACTCTCTCCGCGAGTCTGTGGAACAAACTTTTCAAAGAAGAGAACTGAGAACTCAGCCACATAAGTGATGCAGCGGCGACTGGCCTGCTCAACTCATAGGCCTCCCACCATATGTAGACTGCCCCTGTCACCTGAAAAGTAGTAAATGAAACTCTACTGGTCTCCAAAATACCCGCTGTGCGAAGGATTCGCTGGCACTTGTATATGAAATCCTGAGCATCCTCTGACTCTGCCCCACTGAACTCTGGAGGCTTTAGCCTCCCTAATCGCTCTAGCCTCTTCTGCTCCTCATCACTCATAGGTGGGCCAACCTAGGCAAGAGCAGCTGCAACTGACTGGGCTGGTAGTACCCCCGGTGTCTGGAGTCCCTGAGCTACTTGCTTTAGGGTACGGCCGGCGGTAGTCTAAGCACCTCCTCCAGCCTGAGAAGTGGCTGGAGCAGCGGGAACCGAAACCGCCTGAGCAAGACTCGTGTATATAGTCAATATCTAGGCCAAAGCCTTCTGAAGGCCTAGAATCACAATGGGCACAGTGGTGCCTGAGCTGGTCCAATCAGCTCTACCACATCTTGTATTTGATTCTGAGCTAGAGTAACTAGTGGCTCCATAGGTGCTGCTCTTGATGCAGTACGAGCTGCACCTCGGCTTCTACCGTAGCCCCGGCCTCTTAGGCCTTAGCTGGTGGTACTAGTGGCCGTCGGCTTGATCTGGTCGTGCGTGTCCTCACCATCTGTGAGATAATAGAAGAGTCAAGTTCAAGTTTTGAAATAACGAATCAGCACGACTAGAATACAAGAAAGTGAAGTTTCTTAACAGTTCGGTAGCCTCTCGAAGATAAGTACAGACGTCTCCGTACCGATCCACATGAGTCTACTAAACTTGCTCATGACTCGTGAGACCTAAGTGACCTAGTGCTCTGATACCAACTTGTCACGACCCAAAACCCCAACATGTCGTGATGGCGCCTAACACACTTACTAGGCAAGTCGTCAATCACATAATAGCTAAAAATTTGAATAAACATGTTTAATAAACTCAACAACGGAAAATCTCATAAATATCTGATAAAAAAACTGAAACTCTACTACAACCATCCCACCAAGTTGTGTCAATGAGTGCATGAACTACTAAGTATCATCATAGTCTAAAACTCTAGTACAACTATCTAAGTAATAGAACATTATTGAATAAAATGAAAAGAAGGAGAGTCAAGGTTTGCGGGCATCATAGTAGCTACCTCAAAGTGTCCGAGCCGGTAGTAGCACCAATCAAATAATCACCGCGTCCAGATGTACTTGGATCTGCACATGAAGTGCAGAGTGCAGTATTAGTAGAACCGACCCAATGTACTCAATAAGTATCGTAGCTAACCTAGACGAGGTAAAAGAAGCACAAATTATAGATGATGCTAGCTATCACCTGTACAGTTTCATTGTTTTAACAAGTATAGAGTAGTAATGAAATCAAATCATAAAGCACAAGAAGAAACATCTCTGTGTGTATGTGTACAGTTTCTCAAATACTCTGCTGAGTCAATATTCGGCATACAGAGATGCTATGCAGTTAAACTAGGTAAATAATCACAGAAATTGCAAGTAAATATGAAATGCGAAATCCAAACAAACACTGGCTAGATTTCCTCAACATTTTCAATTCCAGCCCAAACCAGTAATCAGATTTCCTCAATATCCACGTGTATACCATCAAGAGAAAAACATGAGAGGATGACCCTAGGGGGATGGATCCATATCTACACGCAAGCACAGCCAATTCAATGTGCTACTAGCCCGGCATGGTCACAGACTCAAATTAATAATCCAGCCGCCGTGGTCAGAGGCACAACAACACAATCCGCTCAGCATGGTCACGGGCATAACAATACAATCCGCCCGACATGGTTTGCATAACAATAGAATCCACCCGGCGTGGTCATATGCACAACAATACAATCCGCCTGGCGTGGTCACAGGCACAATAATACAATCTGCCCGGCGTGGTCACAGGCACCCAGTCCAATAATATCACACAGGAGCAAGTAACAAAAATACATGTACGCGATGAATAATTAACAAATCTCATGCTCCTGGACTGGTAAAAATAACATGCTAAGTGTAGGCATGTGCAAAGTGTACCATCATAGCCCGAATCGGCAAATCTCATCACAGAATGGCATTTATCAAGTTCATTTAGGGATTAAACCTCTACGTAGCCTCTAACATGGCTCAAATAGTTCACAACAATGTTACAAATGCGAGAAACATCATAGCTTAAAGCTTAACAGTCACTTCTAGGCATATCATAGCTTAAGCACAACTCGAGCATGGATAAATACACCTGGTGTTAGCATATGGGTTCAAACCCCACACACGTGTGCACCCAATAGCACGTAGCTATCACAATAATTCAGGCAACTAGTGCTTTAACCAAGTTTAGATACGATACTTACCTCAATCAAACCAAATCACTCCGCTAACAAGCCTTTTCCACGGTTATCAACCTGTGGAAAACTAGAATCTAGCCAAAATAACATAGTACTATCAATAAAGGCTATAGGAATTGATTGTAGATGATAAAGTTAAGATCCTCAACCAAAAACAAAAAGCCAACCCAAAAACTCAACCCCGGGACCACGCCTCGAAACCTGACAAAATCCAAAAAATCTGAACACCCATTCAATAACGAGTTCAACCATACCAAAATCATCCAATTCAGACCTCAAATTGACCTTCAAATCTCCTTCTTTTCATTTCTGCAAAGTTTCCACAAAATCCCCCATTTATTCACTTTAATCAACAAATTAATGTTAAAACAAAGATGGGATCATGATATAACAACAAATCCGAGTAAGAAACACTTACCCCGATCCATGAAGTGAAAACCCCTCGAAAATCGCCCAAAACCAAGCTCTAAAACTCAAGATGTAAAATAATACTCTAACCCACCATTTTCGATTTTACCACTTTCAGCTCAGGTGCTCTTCTTCGCGAATGTGAAAGTTGCCTTGCATTCGTGAAGCACCATATCCTCAACTGCCAAAATCCTCCTTCACGAATGCGATATACCCGTCGCGAACACGGCGACTTTTGACCTAATGCCTATGCTAACGCGACCCCTCTCTCGTGAATGCGAAGGCTAAATGCCTGGTGACCTGGCCGGCTTCATCTTTCTACACGAACACGAATCCCCTCTCACGATCGCGATGCACAGACCCACTACACCTTCGTGAACGCGTGGCCTTCTTCGCGAAGGTGAAGAAAAAAACCTCATGCCCTGAATATACCCTACGCGAACACGAGCTCCATGTCGCGAATGCGATAAAGACTGCACCGGACACCAAATCAGCAGTTTTATAAGGCCAAAATAAAGCTGAACTTAGTCGAATCACCCCTGAGGCCCCCGGGACCTTGTCCGAACATACCAACAGGTCCTAAATCACGATAAGAACTTAGTTAAAGCCTTAAATCACATCAAATAAAATTGAAATTACGAATCACACCCCAATTAAAGCCTAATGAACTATTGAACTTCCAACTTCTAAAATGATGCCTAAACCTATCAAACCAACTTCGATTGATCTCAAATTTTGCACACAAGTCATAAATGACAAAATGGACCTACTCAAACTCTTAGAACCAAAATCTGAGCCCAGTATCAACAAAGTCAACTCTCGATCAAACTTCCCAACTTTTCAAACCTTCAACTTTCCAACTTTTGCCAATTCAAGCCAAAACGACCCTCCAAATCCAAATTCGGACATACACTTAAGTCCAAAAACACCATACAAAGCTATTGGAACCATCAAAACTCCATTTAGGAGCCGCTTACATATAAGTCAACATCTGGTCAACTCTTTCGGCTTATGTTTCCAACCTTGGGACTAAGTGTCCCAATTCATTTTGAAACATCCCCCAAACCTAACCAACCACCCCGAAAAGTCACGTAGCCACAAGTGAACATAAAATAAGCAATAAACAGGGGAACGAGGCTACAATACACAAGACGACCATCCGAGTCGTCACATGGCAACTTTCCTCCCTTAGCCATACCCAACAAGTGCTGATTAATAGCAGAAAGGGGATGATCCTACTGCAGCTCAGCCAAGTCACTCTCCCCCTATCAGCGCGAAGGCGCATATCAACGAACCTCAGCTGCAGTGTCTCCTCGGCAATAAGCAACCTTTGGTCCATAGTAACAGTCGCAGGACGGTCTATCACAAACACGACATCCAAGGCCTTAATAGGCTACGACTCCGGGATCGTTCAATCATAATAAAAATCCTTCTCCACATGGCGCGCCTGCAGCAACCGAGTGATCATACTCGGGTAATATAAGCGGCATAGCCCAAATGGTCACACTCTCGCCATGTGCTCAAGCATGATTTTTCCAAGATTGAACATCATCCTGTTCAAGAAGGAATAGATCAGACACACCTTCAGCATCGAGACATCAATGTCACTCTGGTTAGGCATAATTTTTTCATTGATCAGTCGTAAATGAACCCTGGCTAGACGCTGGAATGTGCTCTTCTTCATATCACTGTGGTACACTTTGGCATCCCACATCCACATGGCGGAAGAGTCAGATCCACACAGCTAGCACTAGATATCAGGATAGTTTGGGCGACGAAGAAACCTCTGAAACAGCTTGTGAGAGTGCTTTGTGAGCCCCATAATCTGATTGATCATCTATGAGGAAAAGGGAATCACTTTACCTCGGACCCGCACCTCGTACACAGCATCCAGACTGGCCTCAGGTTGCCAGTTGGCATAAAGCTCTTTCACTAAGTTCAAGTTCACCGTATCACCGCGATGGAACAAAATCTTAAAGCCCAGTGCCCCAATGTTGTTATAGATCCCAGACTACTTCTCGGACAGCTTTCCATCACCTATGGCAACCTTGGCATCTGGGTTCACAGCATGAGTGAAGATCATAAACTAATGTCTAGCATGAGCTGGGACAATTAGATGCATCCGCATGAATGTCCACTAGGGCGATGGGTGGTTCCCCTACCTCCTCTCTGACTACTAGATGCAATGCTAGAAGAACAAGTGTTAGCATGCTTACTAGGAAGGCGAGACATTTTACCTGCACAAGGCGAACACAATTAGCCACAATTCGTAGAACACAAGAAAGCCACATGGGGTACCACCCCACACTTATGCCATTAGCATGTTCACAAGTATAATGTATACCGGAAATTTAGACTACCCCCTTAAAAGTGCGTCACAAGCCATCACCAACCTACCTAACCACCTATGTAACATGACAATAAGACAACCATGATTACACTACACTATTGTCAAGTACAAAATCAAGAATCTAAACTAGTAACTAAGAATACAACACCTAGAAGTTATACTAATTTACTACTAACAAAATTAAGAAGTTACACTACAAAACTAGACAAATACTTAGCATGAATTGGACATCCCAATTAGCAACTAGTAACACAACAACATGGGGTGGTCAATCGATTAGCACTCGGGGTTAACACTTCACAATTTCGCAAAATAAGAATATGAGCGCCCACCCCACACTCCTCATGTATCATCACTTCATTAGAATTCACTTAGCCTCCAAATTAGCAACGGAAGACACAATTTATATCACTAGAGCATTTTACCAAACACACTGTAGGCATTATTTTTAACATAGAATTTTAACTCGAAGTGGGCTAGAATTACCACACAAATACACCAATCACACCACCCAATACAACCACAACATCACCAAATATTAGAAATAGCACAAAGTACTCCAATTTCAACAAAATAACGTCAAAATTTTGGCCATAATGCACCCCCAACACAAAGTCATTCCAAAATTATTTCGATATTAACATTGTATACTACACTCCCTCCACAAATATAAGTGCTAACAAAATCCCATCATAACCAAGCATAATTTCGGCCAGAAAGAAGAAAATTACTAACATCTACAAAGGAAAACTAACTAGGGTTTGACAGAAGAAAATAAATCTAAATCTACCCAAATACTACAGTGGATACACAAGATGGGGTGGTAAGAGAGATAAGAAACTTACCTTGATGCTTGAAGAAGAAATTGAAAGAGAAGTGAGGATTTAAGAAATGTGCTAGAGAGGAGTGAGAGAACAAAGAGTAAGAGAATGAGGGAAAAGAGGGGAAAGGGGTGGGGTGGCTGAAAAGAAAGGTCAGGAGTTTTTTTTTTTCTTTTTCAAACTATTAAATTTTTTAAAGTCATTGATCGAAAACAAACACTTGCATTCTGTTAGAGTGGAAGTTTAGCCCGCGGGTTGCACCCAAACTCTGTTATGTTTATTTTGTGCCAAATTCATTGTTATACCGGTCCAAACAAATATCCAAACTTCTATACTCTAATAGTCCTAATCTACAATCATCTAACTACTCTGAAAAATCAAGAAAAAGGGTTAGAAGTAGTTATGATTTATAGTTGTCAGCTTGGCTCAGTTACTTAGGTTCATTTGATCACGATGCTAGAGGATTGGTAGTCAAATCCTCCAACAAGGTATAGTTTTAACATGTGCCCATTCACCTTAAATCTCTCATTCCCTTCCTCATCTTGGATCTCAATGGCGCCATATGGTGAGACATGTTTCACCACATACAGACCCGTCCATCTTGACTTGAATTTTTCGAGGAACAATCTAAGTATACTATTGTGTAGCAAGACTTTGTCCCCTTCATGAAACTCCTTTGACTTAATAAGACGGTCTTGCCATCTCTTTGTCTTCTCCTTGAAAATTTGTGCAAATTCATATGCGTCTGTCGAAACTCCTCCAATTCATTCATCTGCAACAACTTGTGTTCACCTGCAAGACTAAGATCAAGATTAAGTAGCTTAATATCCCAATATGCTTTATGTTCTATCTCAAGAGGTAGGTGACATGGTTTTCCATACACTAACTTGAACGGAGAAGTCCGTATGGTTGTTTTGAACGCAATTTTTTACACCCATAGAGATTCATCCAATTTCATAGACAAATCCTTATGAGAAGCACTAACTGACTTTTATAGAATTCATTTAAGCTCACGGTTAACTACTTCAACTTGCCCACTAATTTGGGCATGGTACGAGGTTCCTATTTTATATGTGACCCCATACTTAGCCAACAATGCAGCAACCTGCTTGTTTATAAATTGCAACCCATTGTTACTGATAATCACTAGAGGTGTTCCAAAGCGGGTAAGGATGTTCTTCCATAAGAACTCACACACCACTTGAGCATCATCAGTCCTAGTAGGAATTGCTTTGACCCATTTAGAGACATAGTCAGCAGCTACTAGGATATACTCATAAGAATGAGATGATGGGAACGGCCCCATGAAGTCAATGCCCCAAATGTCAAAAATTTCACACACCAAAATGGAGTTTAGAGGCATCTCATCCCTCTTGCTAATGTTACCTTCCCTTTGACACTTGTCACATACAGCTACATACGCCCATGTGTCTTTGTACAAAGTAGGCCAATAGAAACCGGCTTCGATGACCTTTGCTGCAGTACGATTTCCACCATAGTGTCCACTAGCTGCTCCATCTTGGTGATGCGATAGAATGCTTTCCATTTCTTCTTTAGGTACATATCTTTGAATCACACCATCCGCAAACAGTTTAATCCAAAAGGGTCGTTCCAAAAATAACTTTTCACCTAATCTTGAAGCTTCCATCTTTAGTCACGAGAGAGGTCATGCGGCAACCATCCACTAGCCAAGAAGTTGGCTACATCAGTATACCAAAGGGATCTTTTGGAGACCGCAACAATGGAGAAAATCTGCTCATCAGGCTCATCAGGAGACTCTTCTCTTATTTCCACTGTCTCTACCGGAGATCTCTCAGGTCGAGATAGATGACTTGTGACTTGATTTGCAGTCCCTCTCTATCCTTGATATCTAAGTCTAACTCTTGGAGAAATAACTCCCATCGCATGAGATGCGGCTTGGACAATCACTATGATCAGTGTGCACAATCACTTTACTCCCCACAAGATATGATCTAAACTTGTCCAAAGCAAAGACCACAACAAAGAACTCTTTCTCAGTAGTGGCATAATTAACTTGAGCATCATTCAACATCCTACTTGCATCGTAGATGGGACTAAACAACTTATCTTTCCTTTGCCCCAAACTGCCTCCACAGCTATATAACTAGCATCACATATTATTTCAAATGGCTGGCTCCAATCTAGTGTCACCATAATCGGGGCACTAAAAAGTTTTTACTTTATCAATTCGAATGCCCTTAGGCACTCTACAGCAAAAACAAACTTGATGTCCTTCGCTAGCAATGCAGTCAATGGCTTGGTAATGCTGGAAATGTTTTTGATGAACCTTCTATAGAACCCAACATGTCAAAAAAAACTCCTTATGCTCTTCACAGAAGTCGGTGGAGGACGCCTAACAATTATATCAACCTTTGCTATATCAACTTCAATGGCATGTACAGTCATTTTGTGGCCCAGAACAATTTCCTCTTTTACCATTAAGTGGCACTTCTCCTAGTTAAGAACCAGGTGAGTGGCTTCGCAACGTTCAAGCACAAGATCTAAGTTTTTCAAGCAGTCATCAAAATCATCACCAAACAGAGTGAAATCATCCATGAATACGTCTAGAGACTTCCCATTCGAATCTAAGAGGATAGACATCATACACTGAAAAGTAGCCGGTGCATTACACAAACCAAATGACATCCTCCTGTAAGCAAAAATACCTGAGGTTAAGTGAAAGTAGTCTTCTCAACATCTTCTAGGGAAATAGGTATCTGATTGTAGCCTGAGTAACCATCTAAGAAACAGTAACAACCATGTCCAACCACTTGCTCGAGCATCTGATCAATAAAGGGGAGTGGGAAGTGGTCTTTCCTTGTTTCATCATTCAGCCTTCTATAATCAATGCACATTCGCCACCTTGTGACTGTTCTTATTGGAACAATTCATTGTTTCATTCTTCACCACTGCCATGTCTCCCTTCTTTGGTACAACTTGCACGGGACTAATCCATTGGCTATCAGAGATGGGGAAAATCACTCCCGCATCCAACAACTTGATAATCTCCTTGTGCACTACCTTCGCCAGATTTTTATTCAGCTTGCATTGGGGTTGAAGCACTAGCTTGCTATTCTCATCTAGCAAAATTTTGTGCATGCAAATATCTGGACTGATTCCTTGAATATTAGCTATGGTCCAGCCAATGGGCGTCTTGTACTTTCTCAGCATCTGCACCAGCTTTTGTTCTTGGTCAATACACAATATAACTAATGGTCCTTCTGAAATTGATAAATGAGAGTCGACACCTAATATTTCAGATATTTTAGGGTACATATAAGTTTGTGAATTATTATCCTAATGGTCTACTAACCGTGAGATTTGGGGAAGGGTTCTAGTTATTCTAAGGGGAAGGTGTTAGGCATCCTTTAAAATACTCTTGACGTGGTTCCTTAAATATAGGCTAGGTTTGGGCAAAAAAAAGGTCTATATTCTATTTAGTTTAGTGGCTAAAGTGGTTAAGTAAGATTTATAAAATAATGTTTTGAATTTTATTTGAAAACTCATTATTGTGAAAATAGAGTAGTGTGTTTACTTTCACAAGAGAGATGTTTTTTATTTTTAACTTTGTTAATCAAAAGACTACTTTAAAGATATACCTTAAGTTGGCGACCTTTGTCTTTGAAGACTGTTTTTAGCAGAAACCTTGTATTTAAAAGCCTATTGATATTTCATTCCCTGCAGACTGATCTGCTTTGAAGTTTTCCCAAGAAGAGTTTGTTTGCATTCTTATGTCTTTTAAATACTTAAAGATGAAAATTATTAGCGATAAACATGAGTAAAGTGTTTATTTATTGAAAGGATTAGTTTTAAAAAATATTATTGCTGAAAATGTTATAAAGTAATGAAAGCAAACGAGTCTAATAGTCTAGTCTAAAATTTCACCTATAGGTTGTAGTTTGCCTATATTTCCTGATCAACAAAATATCAAAACAATAACCAATATATATATATATAAGAGAGCTGAACTCTTTGACAATTGGACTGGTAAGCAAACCTGACCCAGTAGGGTTTAGATCAACAACAACAGACTCCAATATGCAAGGAAGAGCAGCCCAAGTCTGGAACTTGGGTATGAGTTTCAAATGAGCTCAGCAGGCCCATTTCGATTCAAACATGCAAAGGAATAAATGATAATTAGTATATATCAATATGAGATGGAATAACATCATGACAAATAGTAATAAAGGGTCGAGGAGTACAGTAAGGTTAGTTCCTATTTTTGTTAATCAGGTGAGGATTAAATAAAGTTAGTGACTAAAAAAAGCTTGGGGCTAACCTTTATTTATCCATAAAATCCCCTTGTGGACCCCTGACTCTTCATAGTTCACGAGGGTCTCATGGACACCGAGCAATGCTTGTGTCAGGGAGGGTACCTTAACCACAAACCTCACCCACTATTATTCTTCCTCAACGGTTTAAATACAAATGAAAGGGTAAACTCAGTTATTTCACATTGTCAGGATACAAGAAGTAGGTATATAGAGTCATGGTAAAACTTTCAAAGGTTCAGGGACAAAAAATTCAATAACTTTAGGCAAACATGACACTATAGTTCATCATCAGAAGCAACTCAGGACATAACATGGACTTAGGAAAATTCATTTCAGAGTATAAAGCATAGGGGCAGGACCTTACAATATACATGGGGTCACTATTAGGGACATAATCAAGAAGCATCATAGAGCACAAGTAATTGACTGCATATAAACATGCCTCATTACTTATAACTTTAAGTTTCAGAAGTATTAACGTGCAATCTAAATCATCAGTATCATACAAAGATAAGCACAAGTGTTTGCTTTATTGATTTACTAAAGGTTCAATATTTTAGGACTCTCCTAAATAAATTCAGGTCACAAGAATAATTTACAGGTACTCTAATAACTTTAGCATAGTTTGAGAGCAGGCACACATCCAACTAAGTCCCCATCTTATTAAAAACTTAGGCTAATAACTTCATTCAGGATTCCTAAAACGGCATGCCAACCAATCAGGTCAACAGAGACATTAACCTGAATGGGGAAGTTAATTTTAGTCTTGTTTAATCCTTATGACATGATATCTAGTTATAACAACACATAGCCTATCAGACTTCCCAATTATCAGATCCAAACAACTTCAAGTTAAGTCCTCTATAAGTAGTAAGATTAACAGGCATAAGACAACAAGCAATGATAGTTACTTTAACTTGGTAAGGCAAACATATCACAATTAACCAACATTTGAACATGTGGACATGTTCACTAACAAAGTATGTCAACAAAACTTAATGCAATATTTTGTGTATAGGTTATTATGATAGGTATACAGGAACTAGAATAGTATTATGTCATGGTCAAGTCTAACAATTAGAGTCATTCAAGTCAGAACATGTCATCATGATCATTAGGAACACGTCACTTAATGAGAATTATTAATTGAACTAATACAACATCATAGAAAGGTGAGAATCATAGTAGGTACAGAGTTAACACACAAATGTAAGTACAAAATTCCTCAAGCTATGGTCATATAATAGTCCATGGACACAGCAAAATTATTATGACAGGTGTGAGCTCATGTATAGAGATTAAGAAGAGTTATTCAATCAACATAGCAGCAAGAGCTTCATGTGGTTGTCATTACAAAGCTGAAACTGTCATGAGATGGCAAACATTAACACTCATTACAGGGTTAATCCTAACAAATTATATTTAGATACGAGAGCAGGTTTTTCTGATATCACAGGTTCATTATATGGTTTATTTATCATGAGAAACACACATGGATCGTTTCATCTAGTAGCATGAATAGGCTGTCAACTAGGGTCAAACAAGTTCAATATGGGAGTATGGACAATGGTGGAAGTCAATTTTGTTGAACTGAAACTATACAACATGACATCACAGACATAAAGATTAATTAGCACAGTACAATAGGTATGAGTTCTTAATAGGACATCAGGAAGGGGTTAAAAATATGGTGTAATTAACTTATCTGAGGTGATAATGCTCATATAATTATTTTATCATCTAATAGGGACGAAACGCACATAAAATCAACATAAGATTTCAACTCAACTAATCACAAAGAATTAACAAGATTCATTAATAAAGATAGCAATGTAGAATCATCCTAATTAGCTAGACTATGAAGGTTAAGGTTCATATGACCATCACAAATTAAATAACAACACCAAAACAATATAGCTATAAGGAAACAGGATGCAATGCATAACAAGGCATACTAGAAGCTGTAAACTAGAATGCATAGCATCTCAGGCATGATGATCAGGATGGCATAGTGCAAAAAGTATTAGTAGAACTCACGAAAGGTTAAAAACCTGATTTAGTCCACCTTGGTCATCACATATATATAACCATTACTTAATTAACAGAAAGGATCACACATAATACTATCATCATGGGACTTTAACTCAGTTAATAAAAAACTCAATAGGACTTAACAGTAACAACAAAACAGATAGACTTTCAGTCAGCTAGGTCATAAAGAATGGAAGTCATGCTCAACATAGATTTGATAACAACCAAGAAACCATGATTCACCAAGGGAATCACTAATCTAGTAGTAGAATGACATGCAAAAGCGGATCATAACAAGGATAGTCACGTAACATTAATGTATATCATAAACGAAGGAAATTAACAGAAAAAACATCATAGAGACCAAAATTACACAAAAGATAAAAAGGGGGTCAGTGTGCACTGACCTTTTGTAGAGCAGCAAACTAAGTAAATATCTATTCCTAGCCATTTAGACCCACAAACTCACATCAGTCCACTCACAGTAATAGAACTCGGCCAAAAATAAAATAGGAAAAAGAGAAAGTTAGAGAACTAAAACATAAACTTAGCAGAAGTAACTTGAATTTTCTAATCTTTTAGTGTATGTGCTAGTGGTGTTAGGTGTTGTATTGATATCTCAATGTCTATTGCTTTTTGTTAGGTAAAGACATTTCAGACCATATTTATAGTAGCCTTCAACCCTTAGGGTACTGATATACTCAAAATCGTAGTGGAGAGTGACAAATGATGATAGCAATAGAGGGTGAATATCAGAAGAAAAGAAGGAAAAGCAGTGAAGATTTTTACCTGGGCATGAGGAGATGTGGAATCGACCGTTGAAGAGTGAAGATCCATTGGCAAAAGCTCTATGTCCAGAGGTCATTGCATTTAACCCCTAAACGCGAATAATAATGATGAAATCAGCCATGCATGCTCCGATTTGAAAGAACTTCTAGGATAGATGAAATCCCCAAATCACTCTTTTAGGTCTAGGGTTTAGATTTGGGGATTTTGAATTGTAACGATAAAATGAAAAATGTTGGGGCGAGATTCGCGGTGTAGCAGGGACAAAGGAAATGATTTGAGATAATTCGAGTGACCTTGCACAAATTTGTGCAGGGTTTTCGAGATTGACGGCGGCTGATGGTCTGAGAGACTAGAGAAGGAAAACAGAAATTTGGGTGGCCGGTCAAGATGAGAATGAGTAAGGTTTGAGGGGTTTGGTTGGTTTAATATGAGAGATAGAATCTGGGCCATTGGATCTTTTGATTAACGACCCTGATATTTGTCATGACCCAAAAATTTACTGAGTCGTGATGGCACCTAATCCCATCAGCTAGGTAAGCTTACTAATAAAAGTTACAACAAAATTGAGAAATCGACAATATATGTATATAGAAACTACAGCTGAATTCAATGAAATTAATCCAAGGACTGGTAGTACAAGTCATGAGCCTCTATGATTTGGATTTACAAAATCGATATGAAGAATAAATAAAATATCTGTTTGAAGTTTACGTAAACAAACACTCACATCCTAAGCTATCATGGACAAGGGATAACTTGAATTTGGATGCGGGTACATATTCAATGCAAGGCTTCATCTCCTACAGCTACGCAGCTCCAATATGTGCACGCAAGGTGCAAAAGTGTAGCATGAGTACAACCGATCCCATGTACTCAGTAGATATCTTGACTAACCTCGGTGAAGTAGTGACGAGATTTTAAGTCAAAAGATACTCACTAATATAACCTATTCAGTTAAATTTGCAATAAAAACAATACTAAAAATGATAGAGAAGCATAAGAATAGATATGCAACGCAATAAATGATTACTAAAAGAAATCATGGTCAGTTTCCTCCACGTCACAACCAAGCCTTTTCTTAAAGTGATAACCACCGAACAACATAGCGTTCACGAATCTTCATAGTATAAGGAATGTCTTCAAGATATCAAGTCAAAATGGCACGGCAACACCCTTCGTGCATTTATCTCATCCTCACAATTATATGTATAGCAATACCAAAAAAGTAATAGAAATGCCAATAACAGTAACAACGAAGTGGAAAGCAAATAGGTAATAATGTCGAACAAGTCAGAGCATACATGCAACGGTAACAGATAGGGTGGGAAGCATAGAAGCATTGATGGCAATTAAGCTAGGAGAACATATATTTCTCTATCTAGCAAGGTGGAAGATTTAGATAAAAGCAACAAGCAAAGGCATAGATGTAGATATAACAAACAAGACGGAAAGCGTGAGATAGAAAATATGGACAGCACAATAACAATTACTAGGAAGCAAAACATAACAACAACAACAAGTAACATAGAAAGCATAGGTGCAACAATGACAACTTGGAATGAAAACGCAAATGTATATGAATGGCATGACATCACCCTTCGTGCTTTACTCTCTTCTTCAAAGGATGTTGTGTATGAAATGGCACGACATCACCCTTCGTGCTTTACGCTCTTCCTCACATGATTATGTAAATTAAATAGCACGGCAACATCCTTCGTGCGTAATAATGTATATATGAAATGACACAACATCACCCTTCGTACTTTACGCTCTTCATCACATAATAATGTATATGTAATGGTACGACATCACCCTTCATGTTTTACACTCTTTCTCACCAAGCATATGTATATCAATGACAAGCAATGTAAGAAGCATGAATAACATCAAGAAGAGTGATTAAGCAAATACACCACATGAATATTAATCACAACTCTCGAACCAATAAACAATTCAATAAACCCCAAGAATCCTATTGTTCAAGTATTTCGACAAAAGCTCAACATGCTTTTCAACATAAGTATGGAACCCAAGTACCTCATAGTTATGGTCATTGACATGTATTCGTGATTAGGTATAGAGATGACCAAATTTAGTACATTAGCTGTTTCACAAAGAGTCCGTGAAAATTTAATCAAGTTATAATAAGCTAAATCATGGTTCGTAGTATTGAAATCCATATTTGTATTATTAAATTCAAGTAAAACATCAGGCAAGAAAATCACATATTCCAACATGGCACAAAGAATCGTATAATTTACCCAGAGCATGATTAACCCTGGTACACGCATATATGCTCGTCACCTCATATTTGCATCACCCCCCATGTAGCAAACAATATCATTTTATTAGAAAAAATTCCCTCAACAAAGCTAAGCAAGACACTTACCTCAAGTAAGCTAAATCAACAATCTAAGAAGCCTTTCCCGCGCAAATCAACCTCCGGACGGCTCGAATCTAGCCAAAATAAATTAATATTATAAGTAAAAGTCATAAAAAATGATTCCAAATAACAAAGCTTCGATCTTTACTAAAACCAAAAAGTCAACCACGAGCCTGCACCACGGAACCCGACAAAACTCACAAATTCGGAACACCCATTCTAATACTAGTCCAAATATACGTGTTTCATCCAAATCCGACTCAAATCGACCCTCAAATCATCAATTTATGTTTTAGAAAGTTTTTACTAAAATTCCCAACTTCTTGAATCTGATTCATCAAACAAGCACTATATTCAAGATTGGAATCATGAAATATAAACAAATTCGAGTCAAAAATACTTATCCGAATCAAAATTGTGAAAATTGAAATCGCCTAAATTCGAGCTCCAAAACCTTGTGAGAATAAGTAACTAAATTCTAGAACAACCAAAAACAATGCAGCAGCTGTTCCAGCTCAAGTCAGATCCTAGATGACCCCGAAACTCACATTTAATAAACCCAAAATAGTCCTTGCGAGGTTAAACCCAAGGTAGCCTGTTGAATCACTCTATTTGGCCTTAAAATGAGGGAGATATGATATTTTGAAGTTGTAAAGGAAGCCTAAAAATTTAAGGGACATAAATGGCATTTTCGTTATCATTTTACATAAGTAAAATCAGCAATAAAAGAATCATCGTTTTAGCACCCAAAACTCATTCGGAACCTCCCTGATACAAACCATATATATGCATTTCAATCATAAAACATGTTACGAATCTGCTCGCTAAGTCAAAACACCGAAAAGAGGTCATCTTGACCCGATATTGACTATGATCAAATTCCAAATCCTTAACTTAACTAGTCTCTCTACTAATGGTTCAAAACACACCAGAGCCCCTTGAAACTCCATCCAATCCAAACAACAAGTAAAATTCCATTATCCAAACTTATCCAAAGCCTCAAAACACCGAGGGGAACATCACCACAAAGAATCGAGGCTCAAACCAAATAGAATTTCTCTTAGGTTGTTAAATCTTCATTCCTTCAAAAGAGTGTCCGAATCACACGTAAATAGTTCGGATTACTTCAAAAATTTGTACACAAGTTCAATTCAACTATATAGACCTATCTAAAGTCTCGAAACACCAACTGGAGTCCAATATCATCAAAATCAACTCTTAATCAAACTTATGAATTCTTAAGTTCTTCAAATTGCCAACTTTCGAGAAATAAAGTCGAATTTTTCTAGGAACCTCCAAAAACGAATCTGAACATACGTACAAGTCCGAAATTATCATACGAATCTATTAGAATAATAAAAATTCGATTTCGATTCTGTTTACCCAAAAACCAAACCTTGGTCAACTCTTCCATTTTAAAGCTTCCAACTCAAGAGTCATTCTTCCAAATCAATCCTGAGCCACTCAGAAACTAACCCGACCATACACGCAAATCATAATCCATCATACGAAGCTACTCAAACTCTCAAATCACCGAACGGAATGCTAAACCTCAAAACAACCGATCAGGTTGTTACAATATTTTGGAGGATAGAAATTAATAAAAGGTTTTCTGATGAAAAAAGGATGGTCGTTGGATCCTTGTAACCCAACGGTTGAGATGAGATCTTGGAAAGAATTTAAAAGAAAAGAAGAAATGGAGATCAATTCCGGACATTGATGAGTTGGATCAGAGGTCCAGATCTATTTGTGCTTCTTATGTGAGTGTAGAGAGGGGTGACGTGGCGTGTTGTTATTGGCTTAGATGGTAGGTCACGGATCGCCAACTTTGTTAGAGAGGGTGAGTCTGGACCGGCTAAAAGGTGGTTGGGCTTGTGTATTGGGCTAGATTAGCTGAAATAGGATTTAAAATATAGCCATATTGAGTTTAATTAATCAATTGCAATTACAGCCCTTTAAGTTTTTAAACCCTTTTAAAATTAACTTAATTAAACTTAATTAATCCTAATTAAATGTGATAAAATATAATTATCAAATATATTTTTAATTGCTGTAATTAATTAGTTATTAAAATTAATTATAATACTTCATCTGTTGAATTGTGAAAGTTAATTTTGGCTAATTAATGTAATAAAGACAATATAATTATAAATAAAAACTAATTCACTAAATTGATTGTAAAACTTGTTTATTAAGATAAGAAAGTTATTTTAATAGTTTAAAATAGTAAGAGTAGTATAATTTATGAATATTTAATACCAAATTGTTATTAATTTAACATTGTTAATTATTATTATGTATTATATTACTAATTTTAGGAAAATAGGTGTTATTGATTTGAAAAATATTCAACTACATTTATTGCTAATTAATAAGTGTAAATAATTTAATTTTAAAAGGGAGGGTCAAAATTGGTCATAAACAGCTGCCCCTCTTTGACCGGAGACGATAAAAGAGTTTACAGCAAAGAAATTGACTTAATAATCAATTATGCCCCGACTCTAGGCATGTGTTGCAGGAATGCTTTATGGATTCTGGAAAAATTATCAGTTGTGAGATTAGAGCCGAATTCAAGCTTTGAATTGCCTACATACCTCACGCTTAACGAAGATCAGACCTCATTTAGTTCTGGAATGATGATTCAAAGAGAGTTGAGCTTGCAGGAATTTCCCCAATATTGTCTTATGGCGATACTACAAGACGGGAAGATTTTGGAACCCAGTGACTTGGCTCACTTATGAGTTTGTTGTCCCTCAAAGCGGTGTAACTTGGTTTGCTGCTTAGAAGAAGTTCCACGTTGTAGTGTTTGAACCTGCAAAAAGAAAAAATACACACATACGCATATATCGTAATGCAAATACGTTAGGATATAACATAAATATGCAGGAATGATAATGCTTGGCTGCCGGCTAGCCGTTATTTGGGATCATAGGGCGATAAGATGTTTGAATCTGAAGTCTCCGAGATTTTGAAATTGGGATGCCAGGGATGGGTGTTTGATTCTGACTTGAATGTTAGTCGGGATGTATACCATTCCATAGTTGTCAAAGCATTTGAATCTCCATTGTATGAGAGTATTCGATTTAGAATTTCCTCGCGATGGGAATATTCGATTTTGACTTTGAAGCACCACGCGATGGGAGTATCTCCATGAGATGGGAATAGTTGACTTTAAATGTAAAATGTATGTAAGCTGCATAAATAAAACGTCAAAACATTCAAGGTAAAGGCAAAAAAGTAAATGAGCATGCCCAAGAGATGCTCCTGACTGCAGAACTAATTTGCGCTCGTCGATCGGCAGAACCTGTGGCGAAATTGAATGGCCTATCCTTCGATTGGCGAAGTTGGAAACAAGGTTTGCAGCGGTCTATTTGGAATATTCGATGTCGAAGAGCGATGGTGCAATCCTTATAAAGTTCTTTGATTAGCAGAGCGGATGATGCGATATATACAAGGTGCTCCGATTGGTGAAGCAGATGATGCGATATATACAAGGTGCTCTGATTGGCAAAGCAGACGACTTGATATCAATAAGATGCTCCGATTGGCCGATCAGACGGTTTGATATATACAGAATGCTTTGACGGTGTCAAAGGCTTCGCTCAGGAATACCTGCAAAGAATTCAAAGTTAGTTCTTAGCTTTATCAGAAAATGAATAGAATACTGAAGGTGAGGTAAGCACAAATGAGACTGTGGCGTGTTCAGCATTGATTCCAGTGTGGTATGATGTCCTTCGACTCTCGTCAATCCTGCACTTAAAGAAAAATTCTTAGCAGGGGGCGTTGATTTGTGTTGATCGTAAAACTGTCCTTGCCCCAGATCTGGTGAATTGTACCACAAAGTTCGGTAGGTGGAAGAGTAGAATTTCTTTTAAAAGGGTTTTTGCAAAATCGTTTATGTTTATGGAAAGTGTCGTTGTTTCGGATTATGACATGTTTAGAATCTCTTTCTGATGTGAGTATCATTTCTGGATGGCTCTGCTTCTTTGTTGGTGCTGTCCTAGATGTGCCCCTGATGACGTATCTTCCCGCCAACGCGATTACTTCCTAATCTAGGCAATGCATTATAAAGGCTTTCCTTGGATTATGATCGATCCTTTTCAGGTTGCCAATGTATCCGAGCGCAATCAGGTTTGAATGTAGTTCGAGGATATGAGTGGATGATGAAATTGAATGGAATGACCAAGCATTACTCAAGAAGCCTATGTATCTTAATGGAATTAGGTCAGAACATATTTCAATTACAATAGATGCAAAATGATAGAATTATGAAATGATATGGCCGAGTCTGACTCAGACTGCCTACGTACAAATGGATCAGGCCAAAACATAGTGCAATTACAATAGATAACTGAATCCGATGTGGATTGCCTACGTATTATTACAAAGGAAATCAAGTCATTGAATATTTCTGAGTACATGAAAATGACATTTGGAATTCTATTGAAAATTATGGGACCGAACCCTATGAGGGTTGCCTACGTGTTTCACTGTGGGAAGTCAAGTCCGGCGTAGTTCCATTACAATAAAAACCTAATTCTCTTGTCTTCAAATGTAAATCTCTTGATTGCACCTAAATTGATGGGCTTCATGCTGATTCTGCTATCTATTTCTTCTAAGATTAATGCTGCTCTCGACAACACTTGATGGACCACGTAAGGACCCTGTCAATTTGGCGTGAACTCTCCCCTTGCTTCTTGTTGATGGGGGAATATCTTCTGTCGAGGTTTCACTTTCCTGTTGAACGTGTTGGCCATCCTATTTTGATACAGCTAGCCATGGAACATCACGTCCATTCTCTTTTCATCAATGAGCATGAGTGATTCTTTCCGGACATATATCTATTCTGCATCATCTAAATTGGCTTCCTGGATAATTCTCAAAGATAATATCTCGACCTCTACGGGTATTAAAGCTTCAGTGGCATACACCAACATGTATCGAATTGCCCCAGTAGATGTCCTCATAGTAGTGCGGTCACCAAGTAGGGAAAATGATAATTTCTCGTGCCATTACCTGTGATTGTCCACTATCTTTCGGAAGACCCTCTTAATGTTCTTATTGGATGCTTCGACTGCTCCATTCATTTGCGACATATACGCCACGGAAATGCGATGGATGATTCTGAACTTCTCACAAATCTCCCTCATGAAATCGCTATTGAGAATGGCTGCGTTGTCAGTTATGATCTACAGTGGAATCCCAAATCAACAGACTATGATGTTACAGATGAAATATGCCACCACCTTCTTTATGACAACCTTATATGTAGTAGCTTCAACCCATTTGATGAAGTAATTGATGGTTACCAAGATGAAATGATGCCCATTAGATGCGGCTGGCTTTATCGGTCTAATCACATCCATACCCCAAGCGGCAGATGACCATGCAGAACCCATTAGATTTAACTCATTTGGCGGAACCCGGATGAAATCCTCGTGAATCTAACACTGGTGACATTTCTGCACATAGCGAATGCTCTCCCTTTTCATGGTCATCAAAAAATATCCGACCCTTAGAATCTTCTTGGCTAGAGTGAAACCATTCATATGAGGCCCGCATGTTCCTGCATGTATTTCCTCTAATAACATCGTTGCTTCAGCAGCATCTACACACCTTAACAGACCCAAGTTCGGGGTCCTCCTATACAAGATTTCCT
This sequence comes from Nicotiana obtusifolia, assembly GCA_002018475.1. Lineage (NCBI taxonomy): Eukaryota > Viridiplantae > Streptophyta > Magnoliopsida > Solanales > Solanaceae > Nicotiana > Nicotiana obtusifolia. The sequence continues at coordinate 81,098 of MCJB01015020.1, forward strand.
CGTTAAGGAAAAAGTGATTGGCTAGTCTCCTCAACGCCCGCTTCTAACCGTTAGTGGCACTTTTTGGATATTCTCTTGCTTCGAGGAACCTTTTGATGTCAAGGTACCAAGTCTTTCCATCTGCCTCTTCATCCACGTGGAAACAATATGCGTGCTAATCTTGAATCTCTATCTCGATAGGGTCGATGTAATTCTTGTCCGGGGTGTTGAATCATAGATGAAAAAGTTGCCAGAGCATCGGCAAAATCATTCTGGATTCTGGGAAAATGCTTGAACTCGATCTTGGTGAACTTCTTGCACAATTCATTTACACAATGCAAGTATGGAAGGATCTTGACATTCTTGGTGGTCTATTTTCCTTGAACTTGGTGGATCAGCAAATCAGAATCCCATATGACCAAAAGTTCCTTGATGTTCATGTCGACTGCTTTCCTAATTCCAAAGATGAAAGCCTCATATTCTGCCATATTATTTGTACAGGGAAACCTTATCTTTGCTGAATTCGAATAATGCTGTCCCGACTCGAAAATTAGGACTGCCCTAATTCCTGCTCCCTTGAAATTTGCAGCCCCATCGAAAAACATTCTCCACCCTGGGTACGACTCTGAAATGTCCTCCCCAGCAAATAACACTTCTTCATCTGGGAAATATGTGGCAAGTGTCTCATAATCCTTATACACCAGGTTTTCTAAAAGATGATCGGCCGATGCTTGTCCCTTGATAATTTTCTATGTCACGTACATGATGTCGAACTCACTGAGAAGAATCTGCTATTTGGCTAAATTTCCAAAAGGCATTGGCTTCTGAAAGATGTAATTGAGCAGGTCGAGTCGGGATATCAGATACATGGTATATGCCAAAAAGTAATGTCTTAACTTCTGAGCAATCCAAGTCAAAGCACAACAAGTTCTCTCCAACAGGGTGTATCTAGCTTCGTATGGCCTGAACTTCTTGCTCACATAGTAAATAGCTTGCTCTTTCTTTCTAGTCTCACCGTGTTGTCCCAAAATGCATTTGAATGCATTATAAAAGACGAACAAGTACACTAGCAGTGGCTTTATGGGTTCAGGAGGAACTAACATTGGTGGACTTGACAAATACTACTTGTGTAACGACCCGACCGGTTGTTTTGAGCATTTGCATTTTGCTCGGTAGTTTGAGGGCATTTGTAGCTCCGTACAATGTATTATGACTTATGTGAATCATCGGTTTTGATTTTCATGTTATTCGGAATCGATTTGGAAGAATGAATTTTATGATCTAAGCTTTAAGTTGGAAGAGTTTATCAAGTTTGGCTTTTGTGAATTTGACCCCAAAACACATTTTTGATTGTTCCGTTAGGTCTAGTTGGTGATTTTTTTTTTTCAAGAACTTTTTTTTTTTTAATTTATAGATTAGCAAAAAATTTACAAAGGAGGGGGACATAAACCTTACCTCGCCAAAAAAGTACATGTATCTAGTCGTTCTAAATTGTTGATTATTGATACCATGATAGAGAGGTGTTTGTCCTGTACAATGGTTATGTAAAGATTCTAGGAGCTCTATACATAGATCATTCATGTTGTTCGTTCCCAGTTCCTTGGTTGGCAAGAATGGATCAGTTGTCGCATACGGGGGGGTGCTGCGATTTTCCTGTGTGTAGATTATGCTAAGCCTGTGGTGGATTGTGCTATTATAGGTGATAGGTGATTGGAGCAATTGTGACAGAATGAGCACCGGTGGTGCTAATACCACACAAAACAATTGCGCCAATGACCTTGCCCTATAAAAAGCGTATCCTGTTGATATGGTTGCGGGAGGCCATTGTACTTCAATTCTGATTCTTCTATCTCTGTCTTTGCCGGTTTCTTTTGTTGCTTTGCATTGCTGGGGCTTAAAGTTTATAGCTTTGCTTGTTATGTATTTCGGCCCAGAGTTTATTCTGCTTGTCTTGATTGTAGAGGTTGTCTGCTGGGTCGATGTACTGCAACAAACTTGCTGATATATTCTCTTCTTTCTCTTCTGTTGTTGGTAACTTGTGTTTACTATAAATTGCTTTCTGGTGTTCCTTAAGAGAATGTTTGTGCTCAAATGTGTGCTCCAGTGATGTGTCCTTGTGTCCAGCTGCCTTGTTGAGGCTTGATATCTCTCTGTTACTGTTATAAACTGCCAAATCAAGGTCGAGATAGTTAGTGATGTGTTAGGAAGAAAGCAAGATAGCAGTCTGCTCAGAAGGATTAGTTTAGTGTTCCATGTTCTTCCCTGTGAATTCAGTAGTTCTGTTAAGTCCTGCTGCCTTGTATGCATTGACTTGATGCTTGCTGGGGTCGTTGGTTGTGAATCCAGTTGTTCTGTTGCATTCTTCATCTGGGAGTTCTGCAGATTTGCAACCAGCTATTGTGCACTCCATATTAGGCATTTGCGAGCTGCAGCTTCTTGGCACTTCCCCTTGTTGCTGCTTTTCCCAGGAGGTTTTGGGATGAAAAGGGTAGCTGTTCTGCTTCTTCTTTTCCTGTTTTTGTTGCTTTGTTTAGTAACTTTGCATTGTTGAGGTGTGTTCCAGTAGCCACTCCATGCTTCCAGTTGGTGTATTGAGTCTTTAAAGTTGTGAAAACTCCTACAATTTTTGAGTTTGTTTGCTTTGATCTGCTCCTGATCACTGGTTATTGTTGTAATTGTCTTTCCAATCTTTGAATGGTGACTCTTGTACCAACCTGCGTAAATAAGAAATAGGATGTCAGTGGTATAAGAAAACATTTTAATCCATCGATTGATTTGTGCTGATTCTGTTGTTCTTTTTGGTTCAGCTGCAACGTTGCTCGCAAATGATGCTCCCAGTGAGATGTGTACATCCTTTGCTTGTTGGTTCTTGTTCCATTTTGTTCCTGATTCTCTGTTTTTCTTCCTCATCTCTTTTGAAACCTTCCTTTTGATCATTTTGCTATTTTTACTCGCAAGTATGGGCACTGTGACTTGTCGTCATTCAGGATTTTCTTTGCTATCCTGTCCAGTTGGTTGAAATGCAGACATTCAAATCTTCCTTCCTCCAGTGCTAAATTTGCAATATGATCTGCCAGCTTGTTTCCTTCCCTAAATGTGTGAGTTGTGACTAGTGTGATAGCTTGTTTTAGCTGAAGGATATCTTCTATCTGATCAATTATACACCAAGGGGGTTTCCATTTGCCGTTAATGATGTTACTCAATAACATATAATCTGTCTGCAGGCAAATTTGCTTGAAGCCTTTAGATATGCAGTATCTCAGTGCATCATTGATAGCAGTTGCTTCTGCTTCTGTGTTTGTTCCTTCCTCTATCTCTGTGCCCATTGCATAGATTAAATCCCCTGATTCATTTCTCACGCAGTAACCGATGGAGCTTCTCCCAGGGTTTCCTTTTGATGTTCCATCTGTTGATAGTTTGTGCTGTCCAGCATTTCGTTATGGCTTGGTGCAATGTTAGTCCTTCTATTGCTATTCCTGCTCTCTGTAAGAAATATTTCCAGACCTTATTTGCAGTAGTAGAAGTGAAAAAGAGGTGAGTCATGGTTTCCTCCTTTGGTTCGGTGCAGCACCAGCATCTCGAGGGTAGTTGGTACCCCCATCTTTTCAGAAGATCATCTAAAGGGAGTTTTGCCTTCCATACCCTCCACATAAAAAAGGCAATTTTGAAAGGGAGTCCTTTGACCCATATCATCCTGTATGCATTATTTGGATTTTCCCTTTTCCTAAGGTATTCCCATGCAGTTGTGACTGAGAAATTGCCTTGATTTTGTAGCATCCAAAATGGAGTATCAAGTGATTGTTCCATATTTGGTGCCCTTAGTGTATTTGTAATATGATCAGCAATCTCCTGTGGTAGTGCTTCTGACAGTTGTTGTTTGTTCCAATCATCGTTTTGTAGAAAATGATTTACATTTTGAAGTGATTCGTCAATTGGGAAGTTTGCAAAGCTCCCAATTTAGTCCAATTGTCGTACCAGAACAATGATGATCCCATCCTAATTTGCCAGGCAATTTGATGTTCTATGATTTCTCTGCATTCCAGCATCTTCTTCCATGTTTGCGATCCTCTGGTCCAGGGAACTATTACTGCATTGTTTCTTTTACAGTATTTCTGACACATGTATGCACTCCAGAGCGTTGGGTTTGTTCTAAAGTTCCACCAGATTTTGCAGAATAAGGCCTTGGACATGTCGTGGAGAGATCTAAACCCTGCTCCTCCTTCTTCATAAGGGATGCAAAGATTAGTCCATGACGACCAGTGTCTGCTTTTTTCTCCAACTGTGTTACTCCAGAAGAATTGCGCGAAGAGCTTGTGAAGATTGTTGATCACTTGCTTTGGTGGGTTCACTGCTGATAGCAGGTGAACAGGGAGACTTTGCAGTACATGTTTTATTATGATAGCTCTTCCACCAATTGAAAGCATCTTGCCTTTCCAAGATTGGAGTCTATCCTGAACCTTGTTTACTATCTGTTGATAGTATGCAATCCTATTCCTGGAGTAAAACATTGGACACCCCAAGTAGATGAATGGGAATTCCTGTTTTGCAATGCCTGTGATTCTTTCCACTCTTGATGTTACTGCTCTATTCGCAGTGTGATGGAGGTAGATTACAGATTTGTTTTTGTTAATCAGCTGTCCTGAGGCTGCCTCATATACATTTAGCATCTCCATTATTAGCTTCAAAGAGGTGGTGTCTGAGGATGTGAAAATGATCATATCATCAGCATACGCCAGGTAATTTATTCTAGGGCTATGTCTAAGCATTCCAAAACCTTTGAAATAGCGATTATGGTGTAGTGCATTTAGGCATTTTGAGAGGGCTTCTGCTGCAATGATGAATAAAGTTGGAGATAACGGGTCTCTTTGTTTGATTCCCCTTGTCGACTTGAAGAAGCCGTGTGATTGACCGTTGATAAGTATTGAATACCAGTTGTTGCCCATTATATCAAAGATCATTCGAATGAAGATTTCCTTGAATCCCATTTTCCTCCAGACTTTGGTAATGAATAGCCAGGATAGTCGATCAAATGCTTTTGTCATATCCAGCTTGATTATTACATTAGGACCTGCTTTTGTTCTTTGTCCTATATCATTGATGATTTCCTTGGCTAGTAGGACATTTTCAATAATAGTTCTTCCTTTGACAAAACCTGCTTGTTCCTGTGAGATGAGATTTGGCAGAAGGCTCAGCACTCTTTCATGAAGAATTCTAGAGAATATCTTGTTGATAAAGTTGCTGAGGCTTATGGGTCGGAGGTCCGAGAAAGTTTCTGTCACCTTTCTTTTTGGTATTAGAATCAAGTTTGTATGAGTTATGCATTTGGGCAGTTCTCTTCCAGCAAAGAATGCAGCGACCATGGTTTCAATGTCGTCTCCAATGACTTCCCAACAAGTTTGGTAAAAGAGACCTGTAAAGCCGTCAGGTCCTCCTGTACTGTCTCCCTTCAGATTAAACACTGCTTTCTTGATTTCTTCTCTTGTTGGGATTTTAATCAGGTCGTCGTTTTGTTGATGGTCTACAGCTTGTTGAATGCAATCGAGTATTCTGAAATCAGTGGGTGGGGAGCTTTCTGTGAATTGTTCCTTATAGAAAGAGATTGCTTCTTCTATTATTCCTTCTTCCTCCTCAATCCATAAACCTTCTCTGCTTTGAATTCTGTTTATTTGAAGCTTTTTCCTTTTACCATTGACTAGAGCATGGAAAAACTTTGTGTTTCTGTCTCCGTCCTTGAACCATTCTCTTCTTGCCTTTTGCTTCCAAAATTGTTCTTCAATAGCAAGGTATTTGATCATTTGAGCTTTCACTTTTTGTAGTCTTGCCCTGTTCTCTGCAGTTGGCCTTTCTTCGAATGTCTTTCATGAACTATGATAACTTCTTCCATGTTTGTTATGTTCTGGAAAATGTCGCCATAAGTTGCTTTACTCCATTCTGTTAGAGCTCTTTTTATTCTTTTGAGCTTGTAGTTGAAGACGATGAAAGGATCCCCTTGAAAGTCTGCTGCCAGTTTTCTTTTACCACTGCTTGGAAAGTTTCATGTTTAACCCAGAAATTAATGAATCTAAAAGGTTTTCTGATTCTTTTAGATTCCTTTTTCAATTGCAGGAGTAGTGGACTGTGCTCTGATCCAATTTTGGACAAATGTGTGAGCTCAAGTGTAGGAAAAGCAGTCTGAAAATTGTGATTAGCCAAGCATCTATCTAATCTTTTGAAGATGC